>JAJIBD010010509.1:0-47126 GCA_021461705.1 Cryptotis parvus
GTGAGCGAGTAGGTTGGGGCGGCGGCTCGGACGTCGGCGGGGGCGCCCTGCGCGCTGCTCTGGGGCCCCCGGACCCTAAACTCTCCCTGCCCTGTCTCCTGTGTGTTGTAGGTTGGGGCTGTCCCGCACTAAGGCAGGAAGATGGTGGCCGCCAAGAAGACGGTGAGCGGAGCGCGCGGGGGAGCCCGAAGGCGGCTCACGTGGAGGGGACGAGCCGGGGCCGGAGCGGGCGGTGGGGGCGCGGCCCCGGGAGGGCTTGGGGTAGGGGGACACCGCGCGGGTCCCGGCCAGTGCCAGGCTCCCCGAGGGAGCCGGGCGATGGCCGTCCAGGCCGGGTCTTCCATGCCCGTGTCACCGCGTGTTGTAGAAAAGTCGCTGGAGTCCATCAACTCCCGGCTCCAGCTGGTGATGAAAAGCGGCAAGTACGTGCTGGGCTACAAGCAGACGCTGAAGATGATCCGGCAGGGCAAGGCGAAGCTGGTCATCCTGGCCAACAACTGCCCGGCGCTCAGGTGCGGACGGATCGGGTGCGCCTGGCCCCGCCGGGACCATATGGGCTGCCGGGGTGGACCCCGGTTCGTCCCCGTGCAAGGCGAAGCGCCCTCCTCGCTGGATTCTCCAGCCCACGCCCTGGGGAGAAGCGTGGCACTCACGGGGTGGAGACCACCGAGGGGTGGCGAGCGCAGACACGCAGTTGGTGTCTCGGGGCCGCTGTGCTGAGCCTCCCTTGTCCCTGCTCTGTGGAGCTGAGAAGGGCGGGAGCCGGAGACTGGTCACTGCAGGCTGTGGGCCCCCAGCTCCGCCGCGTTCACAGCCCGCGGCCTGTTGCTCTGCCCTGGAAGGGCTCGTGCCGGACCCGCTCTCGGCTCTTACTGGGGTGTTAGAACTTGTGGAGTCCCTCCTACATCAAAACCTCAGCCCAGAACATCATTAACCGAGAACCCGCACCTGCACCCAATGTCCCTGACACCGGGGTGCTCTACCGTGCTTTGGGTACCACCTGCCAAACGGTCTGGAGCCCTGCAGCCCATTCCAGGGGTCTTGGCTGGGTTGGTGGGGACCCAGATGCAGGGATAGAAACCGAGTAACTGTTCCCTTCAGCTCCCAGGACGCTGTGGCTTGGCATCGTTGAGAATTTGGACTCTTTTTTTTCCCGAACGAAAAACTTCTTGTCCGAGGGGGCCTGTGGAGTGTTGCACTGTAAATCTTACTTGGGCCCTTAGGCACTCTCTTGGCATTTATTTGCCCCCCACTTTTTTTCCGGTTCTCAAAGGAAATCTGAAATTGAGTACTACGCCATGTTGGCAAAGACCGGCGTCCATCACTACAGCGGCAATAACATTGAGCTGGGCACGGCCTGTGGGAAATACTACAGAGTGTGCACACTTGCCATCATTGACCCAGGTATGCCAGGCCCCCTTCACACCCCGTGGCACGGTTTCCTTGCTCTACACATAGCTGCTTGCTGGGTCCAGTTGGCATCTAGCAGGGGGAGCCTGGAGTTAGTAGAAAATTGGGTGAAGACTATAAGGAAGCAGCTTCTAATCTTAATGTTTGAGATTAAGAATCTAAGAAGTAATGGCTAAGGGCTGTAAAGGAAAAGACAGGCCTAAAAGGTGGAAAAGTAAGGAAATCATCCTTAACCAGCGCATGAGAAGAGACTGGTAATAAGGAGTTACGTGAAAGATGTTTCCTTTATCACGTATTGTTAGGTAACTCACAAACTGCGAATATTCTCGCTGTTCTGATTTTGTCGTAATCAGGACAGGCTAAACTTCGCTATATTAAGACCATGCATGTGTCCCCAGGCCTGGTTCTGTCCCTACCTAGGCCTGGTCTTAGAAATGCTGGTGACAAGTCAAGTGTGCGGGCTCTGGCGCAGCAGTGAGATGACCACTGCCAGTTGGAGAGTACCAGGTGCACTAAGTGTAAAATTACTGTGTTTTGTTTCCTAGGTGATTCTGATATCATTAGGAGCATGCCAGAGCAGACTGGTGAAAAGTAAATCATGAAAAGTTTTCTGTAATAAAATCAGTTATTTTAAGAACATGACTGGTTTCAGTTATTTTCTGGGGGGTGGGGGTGCGTTGAGACCATGCAAGGTGCTCAGGTTAGTCTCGGCTTGACCATCTCCAGGATCTTTGCTGAAAAAAAGGTTTGGGTGAACCGTCTTAGAAACTACATATCCCAACTGCCCTGTTTAGGTAAAGGAGGTAAAATGCACGCCACTCCTGCCTTGGGATTTTTTGGGGTGGGGTTGCTCCTGGTAGTGTTCGGGGACCAAATCCAAACCTTGACCTGGCAAAGTATATGTTCAGCCATTGAGCCATCTGTCTCTTGATATTAAGCGTTAGGTTTTTTGAGAGAATTTATCATTTCTGTCTTAGGACATAGTTGGTTTTATTTTGGCGTGCATTCTCAACTTCATCACTAACATGACATGTAAAATTGAGGAGACTGGGCCAGAGCACAGGTAGGGCTTTTGTCTGCATCCAAACCAGGTTCATCCTTGGCACCCCATAGGGTCCTCCAAACCCACCAGCGGTGTTCCCTAAGGGTAGAGCCGGGAGAAAGTCCTGAGGATTGCCGGGTATGGCCTCAGAACAAATAACGGGCCATAGTACAAGAGAGTACTTAGATGTGGCCGACCCTTGCTGAATCTCTCGGCACCACTGTGGTCCCTGGACACAGCTGGGAGTCAGGCTGAGCACAGCCTGGTGTGACCCCAAAGCTTGAGCACAGAATTCTCACTGGGAAGCTGTGCCTCACTAGTGTAGAAAGCTAGAAATGTGGTTGACCAGTTCCTACAGTTCTTGTATATCTACCAGTTTACCTCAAAAGATTATTTAGGGGCAGACACCATGGGGTAAGGAATGCAAGAATACTCAGCGTATACTTTTTTCCTTTCTTGGTCACACCCGGCAATGCTCAGAGCTTAATCTTGACTCTGCACTCAAGAATTATTCCTGGCACTGCTCAGGGAACCATGGAATGCTGGGGATCGGACCTGGGTCGGCGCGTGTGCAAGGCAAACACCCTACATGCTGTACTATTGCTCTGACCCCTCAGTGAACACTTTAAAGCACCAACTTAGAGATTTTGGCTGCCGGAGAAGAAACAGTAGCTGATTCTAACACTTAGATTGTGTTGGGTAGCTGGAGAGCAGAGATGGGCCCGTGTCTGGCTGTAACATCAGGAACTGCCTTTGGTGGATTCTGAGCCCCACTGGGTATGACCCCCAAGTTAAAATGAAAATAAACTTACGGATGTCTGAGCTAGAGCAGTACAGTGCATAGGATGCTGGCCTTGTGTGCAGCTAACCAGATTCCATCCCAGCATTCCATATGGTCTGAGCACCTCCAGGAGTAACCGGTGAGGTCCAAAACCGAGGGGGGTGGGCTGGAGTATTAGCACAGCAGGGAAGGTGTTTGCCTTGCACGCGCCAACCTGGGTTCAATCCCTGGCATCCCATATGGTCCCCGAGCACTGCCAGGAGTGAGTAACCCCTGAGCATTGCCGGTTGTGACCCAAGAAGCAAAAAAAAAAAAAAAAAGAGAAACGTTAGGTACTGACTATTTTGTTTTTTGGTCCACACCCAGCAGTGCTCATGGGTTATTTCTGGCACTGGCTCAGGGATCATTCCTGGCAGGTCTGGGGACCTTATATAGCGCTGGGGATGGAACTCATGTCAGCCTCATGCAAGGCAAACGCCCTGCCTGCTGCATTGTCCAGCCCCTAATGTAGCCATTAAATTCTGTGGACGATGCACTGAGATGATGGCACTATTAGTTCTGTTTTAGAGGTGAGGAAATCAAGGATCGGAGAGGTCACAATAAAACTAGAATGGGAACCATTTTACCTAAGACATACAGGGAACCAAACAAGGGGAAAGGGAAGACCAGCTTTTCCAATGAGCATGTTAAATCTTGGATACCCCCAAATTAATGCACTGGAAGCCTCCGTCCAGGAGGGCCTTTGTCTGCCTAAGTGGAGCTCCTGCAAGCCTCTCCGGGCCGCTAGGGGAGCCCTGTCCCGCAGGAAATGCAGAAGACAGGCCGAACGGAGGCCAACGTCACACCCCCAGGAACAAAAAACCCCAGTGAGTGCGACTTGAGGAAAAGCGGTTTGCAGCATCATGTAAATGACCCTGATGTGAAGATTTAATGCCTCGGATCATGATTTTCAGGAGTTTGGGGCTGTGATGCTCTTTCCACAGGCTCACCCTACCCGTGGAGAGGGCAGCGGTCCACACATGTGAACATAGCCCCATCTACAGCACACATAAGGAGTTTAATTGGCTCCCGGACAGCAGCTCCCCTGGGAAGAAAGTCATTTGGGGTTTTTACTGTTGCAGGGAACTAATGGCTGACAATGCCCCTGGCCCCCGTTTCAGATGTGGGGTCTGACCCGGCAGTGCTCAGCTGGGCTGCTCCCAGCTTGGTGCCTGCAGGTCGCTCCTGGTGGTGCTCGGGAGACCATGAAGTGCTGACTCGAACCCAAGCAGGCCTGTCCTGTACACAACACACTCCAGCCCGCCCAGCTCTCTGGCCTCATCTTTGGGCCACACCCGGCGATGCTCAATGCTTACTCCTGGCTCTGCACTCAGGAATTACTTCTGGCAGTGCTTGGGGGACCATATGGGATGCCGGGATCAAACCTGGGTCGGCAGTGTGCAAAGGCAAACACCCTACCTGCTTTATTATCACTGACCCGATTTTCGTATCTTTGAAGTGGGTTTTTTTCTTTAAAACAAATTATTTGCTTTGAAAAATACAGAAACGAGCCGGAGCGATAGTCCAGCAGGGAGGGCGTTTGCCTAGCACATGGCCGACCTGGGCTCGATCCCTGGCATCCCATATGGTCCCCTAGCACTGCCAAGGGTAACCCCTGAGCATTGCTGGGTGTGACCCAAAAAGAAAAAGTACAGAAACATTTAAGTTTCATCAGTAAATGCTCAGGTTGAGAGCCTTCTACTGAGACTATACCACCTACACGGTAAAGACTGGCAAGCTACCGTGTTTTATTTACTTTTTATGCCAGAGACTAGTAACTATTATGGACCTCAGTTCCATAACCTGAAGAATGGTTTCGGGCTCCTCCTGTCCCTGTAGCAAGTAGATGCCCTTGGGTTTCACTTGCTCATGACAGGACTAATGGAGATGTTACTAGTGCCCACTCGAGCAAATCGATGAACAATGGGAAGACAGTGATACAGAAACATACTTTTTTTTTTTGCGGGTGGCTTTTGAAATTCCTCTGTGCCTTGTATGTTGGGGCTCTCAGCACACTCTCACAGTGCTCAGTCTCCCCTTGCTCGGCTTTTCTGTGCATCATTCTGCTGTAGGTGCTGTGTCCCCATCTGTGCTTGAGTTTATTTTCACTTTATCTGGGGGTAGCGGGTAGGGGACAGACAACCAGACCGAAGGTGCTCGGAGTCAAACCTGGGCCTTCCGCGCACAGAGCTTGTGCTCCAGATCTTTGCACTATCTCCAGGCCTTGCTTTCTACTTCATTGCTTTTGCGAATTCTGGGAACGTGCTGCTACAGAGGCACTGATTCCCCTCCCATCAGAGTCAGCTGGTGGGCTGGACGTGCACGGCTCCGTTCCCAGAGAGCCCAGGGCTGGATCCCAGCAGCTGGAGATCGGAAGGTTCTTGGAACCTGCCCAAGAAGGTTCCTGTTCCTTGCATTCTCACAGGCAAAGAACAAGAACCCCCAATTTCCACACCCTGACAACTTTCTAGGACATCCTGAATTCTGCCCCTGCTGATGTGGGGAACCTGTATTTTTCTGATTGCCCTGGAGATGCAATACGGTTGGCTATGTGTGTTGGTGACTTCCTGGGTTTACGGGCAGCACATATGAGATCAGACACAGCGCCATTCTTGAGGGAATTTTAATATTGTCTTAAATCCATCTTGTCAGACAAGGACATGGTCTGATGGTTTTATGCAGACATTCATGTACACACAGTAAGTCCAGTAGGAAAAAGAGCTTGGCTTGTGGCCAGTGGCCTCCAGGAGGAGACAGCCGACACGTTCTGCAGCCAGGTAGGCAGAGCAAAGCAGACGCCTCCGCCGTGGGGTCCAGAAAACCTTGCATAGCTGTTCTGTTCTCATTTGGGAAAGTCCTTTTAGAATTCTGGCTGCTTTTCCCTCAGCGGATTACACGTCAGCGTTTACTTAGGACCTTTTGGATGCCAGCTGGCTTTCTCAGCCTGAGTTGAGTTGCCTGGTACAGCGTCACTGAATGGAGTCGGCCCAAGGCGCTGAGAGGCCCTGGCGTAAGCCCAGGTCCAGGGACAGCACTCTTGGAACTTCATCTGTATCTCAGGCGGTTCTCCAGGACCTCCAGTCTCTGGGTCATTTCTTCCAGTAATGCTCAGATTAAGGAAGAGAAGCTGCAATTACCAGGCTCTGTTTATGTTAACATACACCATCATTTGCCTACATAAAAATGTAACTTTTTTCTTTTTGAGTCACACCTGGTGATGCTCAGGGGTTACCCCTGGCTCTGTATTCAGGAATTACTCCTGGCAACGCTCAGGGACCAGGTAGGATGCTGGGGATCAAACCCGGGTCAGCCATGTGTAAGACAAACGCCCTCCCTGCTGTGCTATGGCTGACCCCAAAATGTGACTATCTTAGCTGAGCGACTGTCCAGAGATTAAGGCACTTGCCTTGCACGGGGACACCCCCAGTTCGATCCCCAGCACTGCAGCTATCTCCCTGAATTCTGCCAGGAGAAACCCCTGAGCATAGCAGGGCGTGACCCAAAAAACTAAACCTACTCCCCTCTCGAATTTGACTCTTCTGAAAAATAAAACCCTTCTTTTACTGCTAAGAATTTTAAAACTGACTTGTGGGGCTAACATAGCACAGTGGGGAGGGCATTTGCCTTGCATGTAGCTGACCGGGTTCAATCCCGGCATCCCATATGGTTCCCCAAGCACCGCCAGGAATAATTCCTGAGTGCAGAGCCAGAAGTAACCCCAGAGCATAGCAGGGCGTGACACAAAAAAGCAAAACAAACAGAAATAAAACTGACTTGTGGGCCGATAGTACACCCAGGTTCAATCCCCAGCATCCCATAGGGTCCCCCGAGTCCTGCTAGGCGTGACCCATGAGCACAAAGCCAGGAGTAAGCTCTGAGCACTACCAGATTTGGTCTCCAACCTTCCCCAAAAGCAAGTTTATGGTAACTCGTTTAAACAGGGCACAGAAACTATAAACGTATTTCCAGTTAGAAGCTTTCTAGCACCAAAGTCAGAGAGCTTGTTCCCATTCTGTTTCTAACGCACACCTAGCAATGCCCAGGGACTAATCCCAGCTCTGTGTGTTGGGGGTCACTCCCTGCAGTGCTGGGGACTGAACCCAGAATTCCCACGTGCAGAGTATAGCCTCCAGTCCTCTGAGCATCCCCCCAGCACCCCCCTTTTGTTTCTAATGAGTAATTCACTCATTTGTGAGTCTGCACTAGCTCACTAGGAAGGCAGAATGGATTTGTTCGTGGAGTGTGAAGAAGAGACAGCTAAGACCTTGGGATGTAGGAAACCACCAAACATAGACGTAGAGTCACAGCCTAGGAGAATTCTGGGCCGTGCTGTCCTCTGTCACTGCTCCAGGGTCTCCCCATGAAGCAGACAGGGGTGGGGGAGCAGAGGGCTGGGAAAGGGGACGGGCTGGCATTTCTCGTCCTCCCACTCAGCCCTGCAGGAGAGCCCAGAACCATGGCAAAGTCCGCGGGCAGGAAGGCTGAGTTTCTGTGGACGGTGGATTTCCAGCCCCAGAAGGGGAACTGCTGACTTCAGCTCCTTGTTATATAAGCCACTGGCAGAGTGAGCTCAGAATTAACCCGTTTCCCTGGGGACCAGCCGGGGCGGGCCCCAACCGGCCTTACTGAGTTTACTGTAATCTGAAGTCCAGAGCGGCTGCCAGGGCGCTCAGTCGTAAATGCACCCAGCCCTCAGTTCTCCATCAAACCCAAGCATTCCTTTCATGTGTGATATTAGTCTAATGAGTCACTGGTTCCTGCTGTTCCCTCGACAGAATGCTGTCATCTTTACAACACGGATCCATAAAAGAGCACTCCTGCCAAGCCACCACAAAAGCCAAATAACCCTGGTCTGGAAACCACACAGGCACGCACGCACACACACACACACACACACACACACACACATAGCTGTAGTGGATCCACATGCACACACACACACGATCACAATCACGATCTTCCCGTTGATCATCTATTTACTAGAGCGGGCACCAGTAATATCTCCATATGTCCTGTCTCATGCCAGTAGAGCCAGGGGCATCGGCTTGCTACAGGAACATAAAGAGCCTCAAACCATTATATTAGGTCATGGGAATGACCCAATATAATTGTTACTGGAATTTGGCATATCAAATACAACACAAGAAGCTTGCCAGGCTTGCCAAGCGGGAGGCAAACTCTTTTAAACACCTCCAAATAAAGCATTTATTGATGAACCACGCAGCTGCTTGTGGCCGCGCGAGCTGGGCTGTGATGGGCTGGTCTGCTGGGTGGAGTTCTGACGAGAGGGAAGTCCAAATGTGGAAAATGGCGGCACCCGTGGAGTGAGGGGGGTGGTCTGGCTTGTTGTGAGGCTCTGCCGAGGTGGTGGGCCAGGGCTAGAACCAGCCATGCCTCCTGACTGCCTCGTGAACGGCTGTGCACAGGGAGAGCAAGGAACAGCTCTGCCCCATGTCTGAGAGTCTTTGGACCACACACACACACACACACACACACACACACACACACACACACACACACACACACACACAAATACACGAGAGAACTGCAGTGGGCCCTCAGGTCCACTCACAAGCTTGGAGGTGGTTTCCTGCAGCTTTGGTATGGGTGGGTTGGAGGCTGCCTGGGTTGGCCCCAGGGCTTTACCCCACAAGCGCACACTCCACCGCCCAGCTAGGACACTTGCCCCTCAGCTGGGGCTAGTCTTCACTCTACATTCTACAGCACTGCCGCCTCTGCCGACGGGACCCTGAGGCACTTCAGACCTGGTAGACCTCCTCTGTCCCCCCCAGTGAAGGCAGAGTGAAACCTGTCTGCTTTTCTTCCCATCTTGCATACTCACCAGCTGACCAGCCTCCTGCAGTCTGCAGAACAATCTAGAACAGCAGAGAGCAGCAGAGAGAGGGTGTCAGAGAACCTCGCTGACAGCCTGCCTTGCCTTTACCGGCCAACCCCTCTCAGGGCTAGCATGGGTGGGGGTGGGTGAAACGAGGGATTTGGTGGTGGTGAGGGCACACTGAGGGTGGGGCTGGTGTTGGAATATGGAACGACTGGAACAACTGTACTGTGAACAACTTGGTAAATCACAGTGTCAAATTAAAATTAATAAGGAAAGGAAAGGAAAGAAAAAAAGAAAAGACAAGACAAAGAAAAGAGAAAAGAAAAAAGGAAAGGAAAGAAAAGAAAGAAAAGAAAAAATGGAAAGGAAAGGAAAGAAAGGGCTTTGCTCAGCTTTGAATTAATTTCATTTTTTTTTTTTTTTTTGGCTGTTTGGGTCACACCTGACGATGCCCAGGGGTTATTCCTGGCTCTGAGCTCAGAAATTACTCCTGGTGGTGCTTTGAGGACCAGGTGCGATACAGGCAAGGCAAAAGTCCTCCCTGCTCTATCACTCTGGCCCTCCGATTGGTTCCTCTTATAAACCCTTACATGCATACCAGTCTGATTGGTTTCCCCACATTCCATAGTGTGCATAAAGACACACATGCAGTCTCATTGGTCGTATGCAATCTGATGCCTTTTTTGGCTTTTTGGGTCACACCCAGCAATGCTCAGGGGCTACTCCTGGCTCTGCACTCAGGAATTACTCCTGGTGGAGCTCAGGGGACCATATGGGATGCCGGGGATCCAACCAGGTTGGCCACATGCAAGGCAAACGCCCTGCCGGCTGTGCTTTCCCTCGGGACCCTTCATGTGCTCTCCTCCCACGTAAGGGGTGTGTTAGGTGGGGTGGCATCTCCGCCCCACCCAGCGGCCCGACCACGAGAAAGGATATGGCGCTGGCTCAGCCTCCGGACTTCCTCGTGGGCCTGGTTCTGGAAGGCCAGCAGGTGCTCGCACTTGCACTGCTCCTGGTTTGCTTCCAAAGGGCGTCCTGAGAAAGCGGACGCACAGTGCTCACCTCAGAGCCGCACAGACGCCGGGAGCGGAGGAGAGGGTCCGCTTCTCAGCCCACACCGGGAAGGGTGGGAGGCGCCTCCAGTGGGGGTGGGAGGGCGGTTCCCCTTTATTTGGGGGGAACCACACCCATCAGAGCAGATTCTTGGCTCTGCGCCCGGAATCACTCCTGGCTGTGCCTGGGGACCCTGTGGGGTGCCGGGTTTTCTAACCAAGGTGGGCTTCCGGTAAGGCCAGCACCCTAGGCCTGGACTATCTCTCCGGTCAGTACCCTTTACGGTGATGTGCTTCGTTGTTCTTTAACTGAACTCTCTGCCCGGCATTACTTTCTGTTTTTTTTTTCTTTGAGGGTCACACCCAGCAATGCTCAGGGTTACTCCTGGCCCTGCACTTAGGTATTACTCCTGGTGGTGCTCAGGGGACCCTATGGGATGCCCAGGATCAAACCTAGGTAGGCCATGTGCAAAGCAACTGCACTGCCCGCTGTGCTGTCACTCCAGCCCCAAACCAATCTTACTTTTTACTTTTTACTTTCTCCCATCATGCATCTCCTCTGCAGCAGCTAGTGAGTGGGGTGTGAGGCCGCCCCCCATCAGCCAGCAGCTGGGCTGGGATTACCTGCAGTAGAATGGGAGAGCTTCTGGGCTCCCGTAACAGGTTCCCTTCTTCAAACAGATAGCGGTGCTGCACGGCAAAATTCGAACAGGAGAGCAGGTCCTGGATGCTGATGGTGACCGGCTCAGACTCTGGGAAGAGAGAGAAAACTGAGGCCAAAGCCACTAAATGCAAGGCTGCGTTTTTGTTAGTGGTGGTTTGTTTTGTTTTATTTTGGTGCTCAAGACTTACTCTTGGCATGCTCAGGGGGGACCGTGTGGGATACCGGGGATGGAACCTGGTCGCCGCGCGTGAAAGGCAAATGCCCTCCCTGCTGTGCTATCATTTCGGCTGCATAAAACATTTTATAGGCGCTGCAGGCAGTGGTGCTGGAGAAAAACCCAGAGCCTCAGCATCCCCACGCCCCCCCACACACACACTTAAGTCACAACCCCTGCCCCAATTTCACTTGTCACTTGTCTTCATGTCGTTCATCGATTTGCTCGATCGGGCACCAGTAATGTCTCCATTCATTGGGAATGAGGTCCATTATTGTTACTGCTTTTAGCATACTGAATACACCACGGGTAGCTTGCCAGGCTCTGCCATGGCTCTGGGTTCATCCCAGGGGACCCAGTCTTTCACATCCTTGCAATTTCACTCCTTTGCATCGGCAGAAGGCTCCAGAACACCACCTTCCATACTCACCTGTTGGCTGCTGGCCCTGCTCGGGCGGGCCCCCGGGGGGGAGTCTTGACTGCGATCAACATCTTCCAGAGCTGTGGGGAGAGGGACAGAAGTGAGGACAGTCTTCTGACTGCCGGATATCCCCGGAACCACGCCAGGGAAAGGAGTCACGAGCCCTTATGCGGGTTTCTCGTTTCAGAACGGTCTCTGCTATGGCCCCAGGACAGAGGTGGTCAGGACAGATGTCAGAGAATGGGGGCTGGGGGTGGTCTCAGCGTGGACAGAACCATAGCGCCTGGCCCCGCCTTCCCCCCTGACCCCTCGGCTTCTTTGTTTGCTCCCTTAGTTTTGTGTTCTTTGGTTTTGTTTTTTTGTTTTTCGTGGTCAACACCCATCTATGCTCTGGGCTTCCTCCTGGCTCTGTGCTCAGCAATCACTGAGGTGTTCGGGGACCAGGACGCCAAGGACCAAACCCAGGTCAGCTGTGTGCAAGGCCAGCACCCCCCATGCTGTACTGTAAGTGCAGTCTCTGTTCTTCCCTTTAGAGCAGATGGACACATGGCAGGCGCCAGCATCACTGGTGAGTGGGTCTGGGCCAGCAGGGGAGGGCGGGATGGTCAGAACCACCACCTGGGTCAGCTGAGCCTGAGGGTCCGTCTCCGGGGCGCGAGCAGCACCTGCCTCTCGCCCCTGAGACCAGGTACCGGCTGGGTCTCAGGTAAACCCCAGGGATCAGGGCCATAGCAGTGGTTCAGCAGGGAGCGTGTTTGCCTTGCATGTAGCCAACCCAGGTTCGAGCCCCAGCATCCCATAAGGTCCCCTGAGCTGGGCAGGAATGACCGCTGAGTGCAGAGCGAGGAGGAAGCCCTGAGCAGCGCCAGGTGTGACTCAAAACCTGAACATAAATCAATAAAGCCTGGGGTTTGTGTGTGTGGTGTGTATGCAGGGTGTGTGTGGAGTGTGTGTATGTGTGGTGTGTATGCAGGGTATGTGTGGTGTGTATGTGGGGCGTGGAGTGTGTGTATGTGTGGTGTGTATGCAGGGTGTGTGTGGTGTGTGTATGTGGGGCGTGGAGTGTGTGTATGTGTGGTGTGTATGCAGGGTGTGTGTGGTGTGTGTATGTGGGGCGCCGTGGTGTGTGTATGTGTGGTGTGTATGCAGGGTGTGTGTGGTGTGTGTATGTGGGGCGTGTGGAATGTGTGTATGTGTGGTGTGTATGCAGGGTGTGTGTGGTGTGTGTATGTGGGGCGGCGTGGAGTGTGTGTATGTGTGGTGTGTATGCAAGGTGTGTGTGGTGTGTGTATGTGGGGCGTGTGGAGTGTGTGTGTGGTGTGTATGCAGGGAGTGTGTGTGTGTGGGTATGTGTGTAGTGGGAGTGTGTGTGGTATGTATGCAGGGTGTGTGTGGTGTGTGTATGTGGGGCATGTGGAGTGTGTGTGTGGTGTGTATGCAGGGTGTGTGGTGTTTGTATGTGGAGCACGTGGAGTGTGTGTGAGTGTGTGTGGTGTGTATGCAGGGAGTGTGTGGTGTGTGTATGTGGGGCGTGTGTAGTGGGAGTGTGTGTGGTATGTATGCAGGGTGTGTGTGGTGTGTGTATGTGGGGCACGTGGAGTGTGTGTGAATGTGTGTGGTGTGTATGCAGGGTGTGTGTGGTGTGTGTATGTGGGCGCGTGGAGTGTGTGTGAGTGTGTGTGGTGTGTATACAGGGTGTGTGTGGTGTGTGTGTATGTGGGGGAGGTGTGTGTGTGTGTAGGGGGAGTGAGTATGAGGTGAGTGTGCATGTGTGTGTGTTGTAATGTGTGTCAGTGTGTGTGAGTATATGTATGGATGAGTGTGTATGACTATGTGTGTGTTAGTGTGTGACTGAGAATGTGTGTGAGTGTGTAACTACGTGAATGTGTGTGGTGTGTGTGTGTGTGTGCACATAGTTGGCTAAGCACCATGAGCAATTCCAACTCCCTCTGGGCGTCTGACTCTCTGTGTCTCTGCTGGGGCCCAGCTCTCCCCCGTACCTTCGCAGATGCCTTTCTTCAGCTTGTCGCTGATCTCGCCCATGGTGCTGAAGTCCTCGGCGTAGAAGAGATGCTTGTGGGCCGGGCGCCGAGGCCATCTCCTGCAGCTCCTCCTCGATGGCCTTCCCGACCCCCACGGCGTACAGCGTCACACCTGCCGGCACAGCGACCCAAGGGGAAGCCAGGTGACCACACCACGGTCATGGGACTCTAAGACAGAGTCCCCAAGGGAGGGGGCAGCTCACTGGGAGCCCGACGCGTGGGCTCTAGCTTAGAGGAAAGAGTAGCTGCCTGAACCCCAGAAGGAGAAACAGAAGTAGCGGGAGGAAGGTCCCCATGGGGGAACTTCCGGGGCCAGGGGAATCGCAGGTAACCACACACTCACACGCACACCACACACACCACACACTCAGTCACACACACACTCACAAACACACATACACCACACACTCACATGTGCACCACACTCATACACACACAAACACATACACCACACTCAGTCACACACATACACTCACACAAACACACATACCACACACTCACATGCACCACACTCATACACAAACACATAAACCACACACTCAGTCACACACACACTCACACAAACACATACACCACACACTCACATGTACACCACACTCATACACACACAAACACATACACCACACACTCAGTCACATACACTCACACAAACACATACACCACACACTCAGTCACATACACACTCACACAAACACATACACCACACACTCACATGTACACCACACTCATACACACACAAACACATACACCGCACTCAGTCACATACACACTCACACAAACACATACCACACACTCAGTCACATACACTCTCACACAAACACACATACACCACACACTCACACAGCACACTCAGTCACATGCATACACTTACACACACACACAAACACACACCACTCATATAAACACACCACACACAAACACACCACACACATACATATACATGATACACACACACTATTACACTCAGGCTCATACACACATACATACACACACACTTAGACTCACACACACATAAAAACACACACCACACACAAACACAACACACACACCACATTCACACACTCAGGCTCACACACTCACACACCCCGCCTAGCCATCCGCCCTAGACTCCATAAGGCCGCACCAACCCCACTGGCCGAACGCCCTCCTGCCAACGGAACACACACAGGACCTGCTGCTGCCAACATTTTTTTCCAGCACTGATTATCTTCTAGCCAACTCATCTACTTCTTTCTTTTAAACACACATAAAATATAACTTTCAGGGGCTGGAGCGATAGCCCAGCGGGTAGGGCGCTTGCCTTGCACGCAGCTGGCCTGTGCTGGCCTGGGTTCGATCCCTGGCATCCCATATGGTTCCCGAGCACCGCCAGGAGTGACTCCTGAGTGCAGAGCCAGGAGAGACCCCTGAGCATTGCTGGGTGTGACCCAAAAAAGCAATATATATATATATATATATATATATATATATATATATATATATATAACTTTCAACAAAATCTGCACAAGGTCAATGCCAAGTTCAGCACATTGGCCTCCCACAGCTTCCTAAAAAGGAAAACCAAGCCCATCGCCAGAGACTGGGTAGAGGCTGAAACCGTGAACTTGTGAAAGGACATTACCCCAGATCCACCTTGTTCCCTCAAGAACCAGGAAAACCAGGGAGAACCACTTTCACCTGCATCATCCTTTGGGCGACTCGTGGAACTCTAGGAGCCAGGGGGATTGGAGTGGTGGACGTGGTGGTTAATGAGCACTGAGACCTTGCCCCAGCTCGTTTCTCAGTCAGCTCAAGAGCAGAGGTTGGTGGGGGTGGGGACGGGGCGATGCGTGTGTATGCGTGGCTGTCGGTTCTCGATCTACCCTGATGATGGACACAGCAGAGGCCACACGGACACGGCCTCTGCTCGCCGCGTGAAGAAACCACGAGTGACTTGCAAGGTCAGTCACCACAGGTAAAACAGGCTCCTGTGTGCCAGGTGCCAGCCAGGTCCTCCATGAGTTTATGGAGGAGTGTTCTAGCATTCTCCTTTATTTATTATTGTTTTTTTTTTTTTTGCTTTCTGGGTCACACTCGGTGATGCTCAGGTGTTACTTCTGACTCTAACCTCACCCTGGTGGTGCTTGGGGACCATATGGGATGCCAGGGATCAAACCCCGGTTGACCGTGTGCAAGGTAAACACCCTCCCCACTGTGCTATCACTCTGGCCCCATGTTCTAGCATTCTTTTTTTTTTTTTTTTTTTTTGCTTTTTGGGTCACATCCGGCGATGCTCAGGGGTTACTCCTGGCTCTGCACTCAGGAATTACTCCTGGCGGCGCTCGGGGACCATACGGGTGCCGGGGATCGAACCCAGGCCGGCACAGGCCGGGCCGCGTGCAAGGCAAACGCCCTACCCGCTGGGCTATCGCTCCAGCCCCTGTTCTAGCATTCTATTATTCCTTTTTTCCTTAGTCACACAGGGACTACATGTCAGCTGGCCCTCAGCACTGCACCCATCACGTCCTGGAAGGTGCTGCAACGCTGCTTTCCTCATTAAACCCGGCTACACCAAGTGCCCTCAACAACAGCCGAGAGAAGGCGTTTTGAGCCAGATGCGTCCTGGCCCCATTTTCCACCCTCCCCAGAGAGCCCACACCCTTCCCCTGAAGCCAGCTGGGAAACCAGCTGTCCTGGCTGGGGGCTGCCTTCTGCCACGGGTCAGTCTCCCAGTCCCCACCTCGTATCTTATACAACTAAGCCGCTCGGTATCCCTGGCATGAGACCTGAGGTCAGTAAACCCCAAAAAGGGAGAGCTCTGCCAAGCTACAGGACCCTACCGTGATTCTCAAAAGCTCACACTGCCTTCTGCACACACAAGGATGCCTAAGGGGTATTTACTCACTGCACCAGGTAAGAGAAAAGAGAGGTGCTGAAGAGACAGTGAGACAGGTCGGGTGCTTGCCTTGCATGCGGCCAACCCGGGTTCAATCCCTCGAATCAGGGGCCAGAGCGATAGCACAGCAGGTAGGGCATTTACCTTGCATGTGGCCAACCCTGGTTCGATTCCCCCAGCATCCCATATGGTCCCCCAAAGCATTGCCAGGACTAATTCCTGAATGAAGAGCCAGAAGTAACCCCTGAGTGTCGCCAGGTGTGACCCAAAAAGTAAAAAGAGGGGTCGGAGCGATAGCCCAGTGGGTAGGGCGTTTGCCTTGCACGTGGCCGGCCCATCCCGGCCCGGGTTCGATCCCCGGCATCCCATATGGTCCCCTGAGCATGTCCAGGAGTGATTCCTGAGTGCAGAGCCAGGAGAGGCCCCTGAGCATTGCCGGGTGTGACCCAAAAAAAAAAAAAAAAAAAAAAGTAAAAAAGAAAAAAGAGAGAGCGAAATCTCTGGAACCATGCAGGGTTCCCCTGAGCCCCGCCAGGAGTGGTCCCTGAGCACAAAGCCAGGAGTCAGGCCTGAGCACCTTCACGTATGAATCCCCCAAAACAGAAAACATCCAAAAGGAAGGAAAAATGGTTTCTGAAAAGCTGTTTCCACTGACGATCTTTATCATAAATTTCTTTGGAGGCACACCCAGCGATGCTCAAAGGTTACTCCTGGCTCTGCACTCAGGAATTACCCCTAGTGATGTTCAGGGGACCATGTGGGATGCCGCAGATGGAACCTAGATCAGCTGAGTGCAAGGCAAATGCCTTCCCCACTGTACTATCACTCCAGCCCCTCTTTATCAAGTTTTTCAGGTGATTGAAAGGCCACACGATTAGCTCATGGGTGCTGAGTGTTTCTCTGTGGTTCTATTGCTTCTGTGGGACTATTTACCCTAGAGGGCCACAGGTTGGCCCACAAAACAGAAAATGAAGATCCAGGTGGTATGTAAATTGAATGCTCCTCTGCGGCCACTAGGTGGCAGTGGCGAGGGCAGCAGGGACTGACAGGAAGCCCTTCTGCACTCTCAAAAAATCTCACTCGTCTGTCTAGCTGGAACTCTGAGATGCTCCACAGGAGGACCCCACCCCCAGTCCCTATTACCATTGGCCTTGGCTTTACTGGCCCACTCGGAGACGTCGCCCTGTGCCCGTCCGTCTGTGAACACGATGGCCACGCGGGGTACCCGACTAGAGAGAGGCCGGGCTCCTTCCACCTGGGTGAAGCTTCTCTCGAACATGTGCTTGAGGGCCAGGCCCGCCATAGAGCCCTTGCCCATATACTTCATGGAGGCCACGGCCTTCTTCATGTCCTTGGCCGAGTGGAAGTCCCGCAGGGTGAACTCTGAGCGGACTTGCGCCGAGTACTGCAGCAGCCCCACGCTGCAGCCTTGGGGGGACACGGCCAGGGAGTCAATAATGCCCGAGACAAACTGCTTCACTATCTCAAAGTTCTCTTCCCCCAGGCTCTTGGATCCATCAATCACGAAGACCAAGTCGATGGGGCCTTCCGTGCACCCTAAGGGAAATGAAAAGTTAGCTGCTGTGTCAGAAGGATCCAAGCAAAATATCTTACTCACAGATGGCAAGAAAAGCACGTGTCATAGGGAGATGGAACAAATGGAGAAGTGACTCTGGTTGGCCTTAGAGGGTCGCCGGCCTTAGGCGGCAGGAGGCGCCAGGACTCAGGGCACCAGGAGGGTCCCCTGGCCTTTAATGGGGCTTGTCAAACTGATCATAATAGTTTTTCACAAGTAGAAAATACACATTACAAGTATAAAGTGTCCAAGACAGGGCCGGAGCAATAGCACAGAGGGTGGGACATTTGCCTTGCATGAGGCCAACCCGCATTGGATCCCCGGCATCCCATATGATCCCTGGGCACCACCAGGACTAATTCCTGAGTACAGAGCCAGGAGGAACCCCTGGGCATCGCTGTGTATGACCCTCAAAAAAGAAGGCTAAAAAAGTGGACACCAGAGCAATAGTACAGCGGGCGAGCATTTGCTTTGCATGCAGCCGACCCAGGTTCAATCCCCGGCATCCCATATGGTTCCCTGGGCACCACCAGGAGTGCATAGCCAGGAATAACTCCTGAACATTGCCGGGTGTGACAAAAAAAAGTGACGAAGATAGCAGACCGCACAGCCCCCAGGAGATGTCTGTAACTTCACTTCCAGGGCTGGCACACTGACAGACCAGGGAGCAGTTTCCTCGGTGCACGCATTTTCCTGGAAACCACACTGAGGAGTCTGCACCAGTGCTCCTCCAGGGGTGTGAGCTCACGAGGACCTGCTGGGGGCAAGACAGTCAGACCAGCAGGACGGCAACAGAGACTGAGGTAAGTACCCCTGAGCTCAGCTGCTGAGAGCCTGGCATGGCCGGGGAGCACGTGCCCCCCACAGCTAGTGCCAACCCTGCTCTGGTGACTGGTCCTCCTCTGTGGGGGGGTCCTTCATCTCAACCCCCAACACCTGGTACCCATCAGTGTTCAACAAACACTGGGTCTGGGTGGCAGGAGAGAGGTGAGGCGTTGGGGGTACACCTGCAAGCCCCCTGCTGAGCCAGCAGCCTGGAGGGCGGTGAGGGCTGAGAGCTCTCTGGGCAGTTGTAGGGCACTCAGCCGGCTGTCGTTCATGCAAGTCCTGAAGCCATCTGGGCGGGGAGGGATTTTTTTCTGTTGTTGTTATTGTTACTGAAAAGCTGCCTCTGAAAAACTCTGCAGCTCCCAAGCGGCTGATCTCATTTCAAACAGTCTCCAGGATGCGATAACACATTCTCTTTCATCTATCAAGCAGCTGCCTAATCTCTGCAAGTGAAACGAAACACTCTAAGCTAGAGCCACACATGGAGAGATATTTCCAGGCTTGGCCTCAAGAGCGTGTGAAACGTAATTGTGTCTGGGCTGGGGTGGGGGATGGGCTGTGGTGAACACCCACGTTGGGAAGCTCCTTTTCCTCCTTATCTGTGCTCCTTACTCAAGACCTACTGGATCACTCATCTGCAGAAGGGAAAAGGCCAATTCCGGGGCTTCGTGGAGATTCTGAGTCTGCTCAGGAGTGAACCCACAAAGACTGCAGGTGTGCGAGTGACTCTCCGCCAGCGGATGTCGGACATGCCAGACTCTTGCTCCGGCTGCGAGTCTGTCTTTTTCCTTGCCCCCCTCTACACACACACACACACACACACACACACACACACACACACACACACACACACACACACACACACACACACACACACACACACACACACACACACACACACACACACACACACACACACACACACACACACACACACACTTTCCTTCCCAACAGAACCAGCTCTGTAGGCCGGACACAGAGAGCAGGAGAGCAGGACAGTGTCTGTGGGCCCGGAATGCTGGGTATAGGGGGACACAGGGAGGGGCGCCCAGCACTGGCCTTCAGACCCAGGAAAGAGGAGCCCTCTGAGGGGCAGAAAGGAGGGTCAGCTGATCGCTCTCGAGCCCCCCATGGTACCAGTCTCCGAGCAGGGGGAGAGTGTGCACATGCCTAGGCCACACGAGTGTTACAAGCTGGGTTCAGCAGATGCACAGCCCTGACCTGGCCTGGCGGCTTCTCTGTAAGTGTCTCTGTCTTTGCGCAGAACTGGAGTTGCCCTCAGGGCCTTTCTCTGGGGGGTGCGCCTGGGCAGCTCACACACACAGGCCCACACTTGTTGCAGGACTCCTCTAAGAGCCTCTGCATCTGCCCTGGATTGCCTCCCTGCAGGTCACTTCGTAGATAGGGGGGTAGTCTAAATGTGGCAGTTTATCTGACCATGTATTCTATACTGGCTGGTATAAATATTCTCTCATGCTACCACAATCATTGTGGGACTAGCTAGATCTTACCAGCATATTTGCCTGGCCACGTTGGATCTCTAATTAATTAGACTAGAGAGAAATGCTGTTTGCCTCCAAGCAAGCAAGCATGGCTCCCTGATAACTCAAAGGCAACTAAAATACAAAACTACTGTGAAGTAGACGAGACTCTTGTGAAGGCTTGGAGAAATATTTAACTGGCATTAGTACAGTCTTTAGTACAGAGGCATGCCATCTCAGAAACCCCCTTCTCTACCCTATAAGGCATTTCCAGGCAGATCTTGGCTCAAAACATTAGCATAAAATAGGGCCTAGGTGAGGTGCTGGGAGAAATTACCTAAGGGCATTTGACCCTTCCTGCTTCCCATAATAGTGGGAGGTCTGAGTTGCAGGGGTATAAAACCAGCCTGCTTTCTCTCTCTCTCTCTCTCTCTCTCTCTCTCTCTCTCTCTCTCTCTCTCTCTCTCTCTCTCTCTCTCTCTCTTTTGGGGCTTGCACTCTTCTTGGGAGTCTTGTCTCTGTCTCCTTTTTTCAGGGCCTTTACATGTGGTGGCTGCCATCTTGGCCTACACGTGGCTGGGGTTCTAGCTGGGAATCCTAAGCACAGGGTTTTTCCTATTGCTGATTTGTATGCCTGAACCTGTAATAAGTAAAGCCTTTTAAAACTGCATCGGATTCCTGAGATTTCATCCATTCCCCGCCGGCTTCGGAGGTAGAAGGAAACTCGCTTCCCGGCACTGTCGGGGACCCCGGCGGGCGTTCCCTGACATCTGGCATCCCTGGGTGGGCACCCCTGCATCTGGAGGCCCCACCGAGATGTTGAAGAACTTTTCCTGAAGCTGAGAGCAGCATCTAAACCGTGAGTTAAAATGGGTTACCTCTCGGAGGTTTTTTCTTTGTTCTGGCTTCACCTGTTTATTCAGGTGCTAGTAAAAGTGGTGACTTTTGTAACTCCTGCTTTTCTTTCAGAGAGTCATGAAATTAAATCTAGCAAACAGATTTTAAAGCTTGACGATAACCTAGACGAAAGGAAAAAACCTCCAGAGGAGGCCGACCCTCAAACTGAAAATCTGCCCGGAGTTAATACCTCCGAAGGCAGAGATGCCCTCTGATGGAGACTGAATCTCAAGTTGAGGGCTTCCCCGAAATTCTTACAAACTCTGATAATGAAGGGGAGGAGGAACAGATTAATTCCCGAGCCAGTCCAGGTCTCAAAAGGCTTGTAGTTCCTCCTGTTCTAAATTTAATAATAGTCAAAGAGCAAAGCTCTGGGAGCTTCACAACATTCCTCATAACCATTCTTTATTTTGGCCTTTTCTAATGCTAACTCTTGTGATTTTTGTAATAAAACTGCACCTCCCCCAATGGGAGCAGAGCGCAAGTTCTGGAAAGCAAGTTGTTAAATTTAAGGTAGAGGCTTTCCTGGACCTTTGGTTTAAGGAAATGAAAAGGCAGATTTATTGGTGGCATCTTTACTTAATTCAGTTGGAAAAGAGTTTTAGGCTCAATCTACAGTTGCCTGCCACCTTCATAAGTACCATAGCTTTCCATAAAGACAAACCGGACTAAATTGTCCGCTTTTTATTTGTCTGTGCTCTGTCCCACGTGGCTGGAGGTGTGCAGACAATTAAGTTATGTGATTGGATATTTATGGCAAACGACTTCTGGCAAATGGATAGTTTTGGCAAATGATTTATGGTAAATGTTATGGCTAATGACGAAGTGTTAAACGTGCTCAAAAAAACTTTAAAAACTCAGTTATTAAAGCAACGAAAAACAAGTATGCCTCCAATGGATTCTTTATCTTTAACATTATTCACCTTAAATTTCTTAAATATACCTCAAGGAGATCCCTATACCGCGGCTGAACGTCACTTTCAAGAAGATATGCAAATTCAAAAAAAACAGTTCACCTATCTGGGTGAAAATTGATGATAAATGGATTGCAGGTCACCTCCTCATTCGGAGAAAAGGTTATGCTTTCATTTCTACAGATGATAACCCTGCCAAGAAACTCTGGGTTCCTCTGCGACTTGTTAAGACTAGAATTCTCCAAGAATCAGAAAACAACTAATTCTTTCCATATAAAGTCTTAAATTTTAAATTATAAGTTGCTGTTTAAACCACCTGGATTGGTTCATTTTAATAATGATCTTGTTTTGCAGTCTGTTGATCACGGTTCATGTCTAATATCTTGCCTTACAGCCTAAATGCTTTTTTTTCTTATTAAAAAAAAGGTGGAAAATGGGTGGACTCTGAGCATAGTGCTCAATGTCAAAATGTTTCAAGAACTGGGCTGGAGCGAGCCCAGCGGTAGGCTTTGTTTGCTCCGGCCTGGGCCGCCTGGGTCGATCCCGCCCAATGGCCCCCGGCCCGGAGCCAGGGTAACCCCTGAGCATTGCCGGGTATGACCCAAAAAGCAAAAAAAAAAAAATTTCAAGGATTAATGTTAGAGTTTTCCTTTTCTTAATGTTTTTGCTCACAGGTATTTGCAGAAAAAGAACTTGGCTTCTACAAATTCCTTCTATGATGCTCGAGGCTTTGGACTTTGATCACAGTGCTCATTACAAAAAAGTTTGCTAAATCAATGAAAAATTGTTTTTCTAATGATTCTGTTCACAGGATAAGATATTAGAATGCAGTAAACTTGCGCTACAGTGCTCAATACTCTGAGACTCCTAAAACAGTGCTCACTAAAAATTTAATAATTTGCAAAAAATAATTTTTCCCAATGCCCTATTCACAGGAAAAGACACTTCCTCACCATCATTTGCTGGCTTTATATTCATGAAGTGCTTGATTCATTACCATTTATCACCCTAGATGGGTCATATATACAGCTGTAATATATTGATTGATCAAATGTGTGTGTGTGGTGGCCACCATTATGTTTGTGATTAATGTTGTGTCTATGTTATGTCTCAACTACTACCTTCTCAATTTCTGACCACTGCAAACCTCTATTAAATTCATCAGCTCCACAGCTCATCCACTAGATTCATCAATTTTTATCTTTTTTTTTTTTGCTTTTTGGGTCACACCGGCAAGCTCAGGGTACTCCTGGCTCTGCCTCGGAATTACCCTGGCGGGCCGGGGACCATATGGGATGCCGGGATCGAACCCTGGCCGGCATGAGCCGGCCGCGCAAGGCAAACGCCCTACCCACGGGCTATCGCGCCCGATCCATCAATTTTTAAATCATCAATTCTCATACTTATTTCCCTGCTCCACCCGTGTTGGAGCTTCTTTATGTTCTCTCCATCCCAGACTTGGATCCCTACCAAGCCTTAAAATCTCTATTTGTGATTAATCTCGAAAAGTGTTTTTTGTCTCACCTAAAATTAAGCTACAGGTACAGCTACCGGTGCCAGTGTTCCCTTGCTGAAGAAACCCTGCAAGACGCCTACACCAATGTTCCAGACACCTGTTCCAGCGCTCAAGACTCCTGTTCCAGAGTTCGAGATATTTGTTCCAGTGTTCCTGAGACCCAATGTTCCTGACAATTCAACCGAGTTCCTGATCGCTGCTCTCCAGAGACTCATTCTTTTTTTTTTTTTTGCTTTTTGGGTCATACCCAGCGATGCTCAGGGGTTACTCCTGGCTCTGCACTCAGGAATTACTCCTGGTGGTGCTCAGGGGACCATATGGGATGCCGAGGATTGAACCTGGGCCGGCATAGGCCGGCTGCGTGCAAGACAAACGCCCTACCCGCTGGGCTATCGCTCTGGCCCCCAGAGACTCATTCTTATGATCACCACTACTGCTGTTCCAGAGGCCATTCTTCAGACCTTTCTCCAAACACGTGACTTTACTTAAAATATGGCAAATAGACACTCACAAATTATGACAGTGCAAACTGGTTTGTCATAATCAGAAAGCTAGAAACACTTTGTCATGAACTTTGCTTTGGGTCCAAAAACAAGTTAGGATCCTAAAGTAACATGTATAATCATTTTGTAATTGGAATTGTTTTTTCTTATCTAAATTTTCTGTATGTTACTAAATATTTTGTACTTTTACAATTTTATTATAGTAAACTAATCATGGGGAGTTGTTGCAGGACTCCTCTAAGAGCCTCTGCATCTGCCCTGGATTGCCTCCTGCAGGTCACTTCGTAGATAGGGGGGTAGTCTAAATGTGGCAGTTTATCTGACCATGTATTCTATACTGGCTGGTATAAATATTCTCTCATGCTACCACAATCATCGTGGGACTAGCTAGATCTTACCAGCATATTTGCCTGGCCACGTTGGATCTCTAAGTAATTAGACCAGAGAGAAATGCTGTTTGCCTCCAAGCAAGCAAGCATGGCTCCCTGATAATTCAAAGGCAACTAAAATACAAAACTACCGTGAAGTAGACGAGACTCTTGTGAAGGCTTGGAGAAATATTTAACTGGCATTAGTATTAGTCTTTGGTACAGAGACATGCCATCTCAGAAACCCCCTTCTCTACCCTATAAAGGCATTTCTAGGCAGATCTTGGCTCAAAACATTAGCATAAAATAGGGCCTAGGTGAGGTGCTGGGAGAAATTACCTAAGGGCATTTGACCCTTCCTGCTTCCCATAATAGTGGGAGGTCTGAGTTGCAGGGGTATAAGACCAGCCTGCTTTCTCTCTCTCTCTCTCTCTCTCTCTCTCTCTCTCTCTCTCTCTCTCTCTCTCTCTCTCTCTCTTTTTCTCTTTTGGGGCTTGCACTCTTCTTGGGAGTCTTGTCTTTGTCTCCTTTTTACAGGGCCTTTACACATGTTGGCAGCCATCTTGGCCTACATGTGGCTGGGGTTCGAGCCGGGAATCCTAAGCACAGGGTTTTTCCTATTGCTGATTTGTATGCCTGAACCTGTAATAAGTAAAGCCTTTTAAAACTGCATCAGATTCAGGAGGCCGGAGCGATAGCCCAGTGGGTAGGGCGTTTGCCTTGCATGCGACCAGCCCATGCTGGCCCGGGTTCGATCCCCAGCATCCCATATGGTCCCCAGAGCACCGCCAGGAGTAATTCCTGAGTGCCGAGCCAGAAGTAACCCCTGAGCATCGCCGGGTGTGAACCAAAAAAGCAAAAACAAACAAACAAACAAAAAATAAAAACTGCATCGGATTCCTGAGATTTCATCCATTCCCCCAAAGCTTCAGAGGTAGAAGGAAACTTCGCTTCCCGGCACTGTCGGGGACCCCGGCGGCGTTCCCGACACACACTGGCCATCACTCAGACACCTCAAGGCTTTTCAACAAAGAACAATGGTTTCTTACTTGATTTTTGCTCTTTACCGAATGCCCCCCCGTCATGCTTACTTAGTATGCATGAATCTTGTTTAGTCTTTTCCATTAATGTTTTAAACATAATGCACACAGACAGGGGAACCAAAACACTGCGCTTGGGTCAGGATGTGGCTCAAGGGCAGAGTCCTGTGAAACAGGGCATGGGGAGGCTTAGTGCGAGCCCCAGCAGTGCATGACCCTGAGCACTCCTGGGTGTGTGTGTGTACATACATGTCTGTGCATGTATGTACCAATCACTCAGTTGCTCCTATCAACTGATCAATTGACCTATCACCCAGTTATTGACGTTGGAAGGAGCCATTTGCAAAATACATCCATGTTACTGGATTATAAAAATGAGCCAGCAGGAGCTGGAGAGAGTCTAGGAGTCAAGGCCTTCCATATGGCCGACTTGATCTGATCACTGGCACCACACTAGTCTCCTAAGACACGAAGCCAGCAAAAACATGTTCTGGAATGGTCAGCAAATGTTTTGGTTTGGGGCCACACCAGGAGGTGTCCAGGGGCCTATTACTGGTTCCTGTTTTAGGGGCTGCTCCTGGAAGTACCTGGGGGAAACAGTGCCAGGGGGCAGTGCCAGGGGCTAAACATGGGCCTCCAGCGTGCAGAGACGTGCTGGTATGCCAGCACAGTGGAGAGGACTTCGTGTGTGCGGGCAGAGCCTGTCCTCAGCCTGCCGTGCAGAGCCTGTCCTCAGCCTGTCCTGCAGAGCCTGTCCTCAGCCTGTCGCGGCAGAGCCTGTCCTCAGCCTGTCGTGCAGAGCCTGTCCTCAGCCTGTCGTGCAGAGCCTGTCCTCAGCCTGCCGTGCAGAGCCTGTCCTCAGCCTGTCCTGCAGAGCCTGTCCCTCAGCCTGCCGTGCAGAGCCTGTCCTCAGCCTGTCGTGCAGAGCCTGTCCTCAGCCTGTCGTGCAGAGCCTGTCCTCAGCCTGCCGTGCAGAGCCTGTCCTCAGCCTGTCGTGCAGAGCCTGTCCTCAGCCTGTCCTGCAGAGCCTGTCCTCAGCCTGTGGTGCAGAGCCTGTCCTCAGCCTGTGGTGCAGAGCCTGTCCTCAGCCTGTGGTGCAGAGCCTGTCCTCAGCCTGTCCTGCAGAGCCTGTCCTCAGCCTGTCGTGCAGAGCCTGTCCTCAGCCTGTCCTGCAGAGCCTGTCCTCAGCCTGTCCTGCAGAGCCTGTCCTCAGCCTGTCCTGCAGAGCCTGTCCTAAGCCTGCCGTGCAGAGCCTGTCCTCAGCCTGTGGTGCAGAGCCTGTCCTCAGCCTGTCCTGTAGAGCCTGTCCTCAGCCTGTCGTGCAGAGCCTGTCCTCAGCCTGTCCTGCAGAGCCTGTCCTCAGCCTGTCCTGCAGAGCCTGTCCTCAGCCTGCCATGCAGAGCCTGTCCTCAGCCTGCTGTGCAGAGCCTGTCCTCAGCCTGTCGTGCAGAGCCTGTCCTCAGCATGCCGTGCAGAGCCTGTCCTCAGCCTGTCGTGCAGAGCCTGTCCTCAGCCTGTCGTGCAGAGCCTGTCCTCAGCCTGTCGTGCAGAGCCTGTCCTCAGCCTGTCCTGCAGAGCCTGTCCTAAGCCTGCCGTGCAGAGCCTGTCCTCAGCCTGTGGTGCAGAGCCTGTCCTCAGCCTGTCCTGCAGAACCTGTCCTCAGCCTGCCGTGCAGAGCCTGTCCTCAGCCTGCCGTGCAGAGCCTGTCCTCAGCCTGTCGTGCAGAGCCTGTCCTCAGCCTGCCGTGCAGAGCCTGTCCTCAGCCTGTCGTGCAGAGCCTGTCCTCAGCCTGTCCTGCAGAGCCTGTCCTCAGCCTGTCCTGCAGAGCCTGTCCTCAGCCTGTCCTGCAGAGCCTGTCCTCAGCCTGTGGTGCAGAGCCTGTCCTCAGCCTGTCGTGCAGAGCCTGTCCTCAGCCTGTGGTGCAGAGCCTGTCCTCAGCCTGTCGTGCAGAGCCTGTCCTCAGCCTGTCCTGCAGAGCCTGTCCTCAGCCTGTCCTGCAGAGCCTGTCCTCAGCCTGTCCTGCAGAGCCTGTCCTCAGCCTGTCCTGCAGAGCCTGTCCTAAGCCTGCCGTGCAGAGCCTGTCCTCAGCCTGTGGTGCAGAGCCTGTCCTCAGCCTGTCCTGTAGAGCCTGTCCTCAGCCTGTCGTGCAGAGCCTGTCCTCAGCCTGTCCTGCAGAGCCTGTCCTCAGCCTGTCCTGCAGAGCCTGTCCTCAGCCTGCCATGCAGAGCCTGTCCTCAGCCTGCTGTGCAGAGCCTGTCCTCAGCCTGTCGTGCAGAGCCTGTCCTCAGCCTGCCGTGCAGAGCCTGTCCTCAGCCTGTCGTGCAGAGCCTGTCCTCAGCCTGTCCTGCAGAGCCTGTCCTCAGCCTGTCCTGCAGAGCCTGTCCTCAGCCTGTGGTGCAGAGCCTGTCCTCAGCCTGTCCTGCAGAGCCTGTCCTCAGCCTGCCGTACAGAGCCTGTCCTCAGCCTGTCCTGCAGAGCCTGTCCTCAGCCTGCCGTGCAGAGCCTGTCCTCAGCCTGTCCTGCAGAGCCTGTCCTCAGCCTGTCGTGCAGAGCCTGTCCTCAGCCTGTCGTGCAGAGCCTGTCCTCAGCCTGTCGTGCAGAGCCTGTCCTCAGCCTGCCGTGCAGAGCCTGTCCTCAGCCTGTCCTGCAGAGCCTGTCCTCAGCCTGCCGTGCAGAGCCTGTCCCTCAGCCTGTTGTACTTTCTCACTCTCTCCCGGCCCCCCTAAAGGCACCCCGCCAAGCTGCGTCACTCACGCCTGCAGTGTCTCCCGTCCTCGGCCAGCACGAAGCCCTCGGAGCACTTGCAGACGTAGGAGCTGCCGTGGTTCACACACATGTGCTCACAGCCGTGCGCGTGGACTTGCAGGCGTCCTTCCCTGGGGAAAGCGAGACCGTGGGCATGAGTGTCAGCGGCGGGGGGGCACTGTGGGACGCCGGCTCCGGGAGACCGCAGTGTGGGCGCCCCCCTCCTCATGCTGTGTCTTCCCTCGGACCCTGACCTGCAGGGGAAGCTTGGCAGGGATTCTCTGGTCCCCCAGCCCAGGTGCTGACCTGGAGACTCTAGGTGCTGGGCTTTCACTGTTGCTGTATCTTTTTATTTTTTTTTAACGTATTGCGTGTTTTGTTTGATGACCACACCCGGCAGTACTCAGAGCTTACTCCTCGCTCTGCACTCAGGGGTCCCTCCTGGAGGAGTATAGGGGACCCTATGAGGTGCCGGAGATGGATCCCAGGTCAGCCACATGCGCAGGCAAGAACCCTGGCCACTGTACTTAGCGCTCTGGACATATTATTATCATGAATATCCATTTTACTGACACTGAAGCCACCAGCCCAAATGGTGGGATGGAAGCTTTGGGTGTCCTGGATTCCCTGGCATCATTCTTTGCATCACTATTGAGGTTGCAGCAGCTTATCAGGTATGAGGTGATTGAGTATTAATTTTTATAATCACTGTATCACTGTCTTCCCATTGTTCATCGATTTGCTCGAGTGGGCACTAGTAACATCTCCGTAAGTCCTGTCGCAAGCAAGTGTAACGCACAAGGGCATCTGCTTGCTCCAGGGATAGGGAGAGCCCCAAACCACTTCAGGTCCATGGAACTGAGGTCCATAATTGTTACTAGTTTTTTGGCATAACAAGTAAATAAAACACGGGAAGCTTGCCAGGCTTTGCCGTGTAGGTGGTATAGTCTCAGTAGAAGGCTCTCATCTTGAGCATTTACTGATGAAACTTAAATTTTTGTAATAGGCAGGAGCAATAGTCCAGTAGGGAGGGCGTTTGCCTTGCATGCAGCCAACCCAGGTTCGATCCCTGGCATCCCATATGGTCCCGCTGAGCACTGCCAGGACTAAGTTCTGAGTGCAGAGCTGGGAGTAACCTCTGAGCATTGCTGGGCATGGCGCACCCCCTCTCAGCCCCTCTCTCCCTCCCCCTCTTCCCTTCCTCTTTCCTTCCTTCCTCCTCTTTCCTTCCTTCCTTCTTTCCTTTTTTTTTTTTTTTTTTTGGGTTTTTGGCCCATACTCGGTGATCCTCGGGGGTTACTCCTGGCTCTGCATTCACGGATCACTCCTAGCAGTGCTCGGGGACCATATGGGGTCTCTGCCCCATACTGCCCCCCCCCCCAGTTCCTTACCACAAATCCCAGAAGAGCCCCAGCCCCACAGAGCAGTCACAGAGAGGCGAGGGGCAAAGGCAGGCCTGAGGCATCCCACAACCTCTGGCAGAAGGTGCGCCAAAGGCTCCTAACAGGGCCTGACTGACAGTAGCCGGTAAAGGGACAGCAGGTGAGAAGGTGCCAGGGAGCCCCAGGCAGGGCCCCAGGTGGGGGGAGCCAAACCCGAGAGAAAGTCATGCCCCACCAGCACTCACGGCGGCAGTGCCTCCCATCAGGGGCCAGGCGGAAGCCGCTCCCGGCATCTACAGCTGTAGGTCGTACCACTGCTCACGCACAAGTGCTCGCAGCCATGTGCCCCCTCCTGGCAGGCGTCTCGCTCTGAGGAGAGAACAGTGGGGTCACCCTCTACCCTGCCAACCAGCACCCACCCATTCATCCATCTATGCCTCCACACACCATCAATCCTGCAATTCACCCATCCATACACCACCCATCCAGCCAGTCCGCTCCATCCGTCCCCTCCATTCACATATTCCTCCATCCTTCCATCCACATCCATCTATCCATCATCCACCCATCCACTCATCTATCCATCATCCATCCATCCATTTATCTATCCATCCACTCATCCATCCATCCATCATCCACCCATCCACTCATCCATTCATTCCATCCACCCATCCACTTATCCATCCATCATCCATCCATCCATCCATCCATCCATCCATTCATCCATCATCCATTCATCCATCCATCCACTTATCCATCCACCCATCATCCATTCATCTACTCATCCATCCATCATCCATCCATCTATGCACTCATCCATCCATCCATCCATCCATCCATCCATCCATCCATCCATCCATCCATCCATCCATCCATCCATCCATCCATCCATCCATCCATCCATCCATCCATGTACTCACTCAGCCATCCTACTATCTAGATATCCAGCATTTTCCTGGGAGCCCAGGGATGCGGGTAGCATAAAGGCAAAAGGGTGGTAGATGGACTCAGGGATGGGGGGTATAGGCTGGGGCTCAGGGATGGGGGTACAGGCTGGGGCCCAGGGATTGGGGTACAGCCTAGAGTTCAGGGCTCCTTTCCTGTAGCTGCTCTCCTCAGACTCTTCCCCTCTCTCCTTCTCCCTGGCACTCTTGGGGGTCCTGACAGGCCCCACTACCCCCAGAGGGTCTTAAGACACTGGAAAGGAGTCAGGTGAACAGCACCAAGCACTGAAATCTCATTTTCAGAGAACCACCTGCGCTCCTGGGACTGACCTTTCCTGCCTGAAAAATGAGTTTAAGAAGGCTGGAGCCACAGGGCAGCTCAGAGGGCCTAAGCAGGGTTCAATACCCGCACCCCCTGGTACCAAGCCCACCAGGAGTGATGAGGGCAGAGCCAGAAGTAACCCCTGAGCATTGCTGGGTGAAACCCAAAGCCAAATAGAAATAAATGGGAAGAAAGATGGTTTCTACCCTGTGACCTAGATTCCATTTGGGCCCCACATTCCACTTAGTGGCCTGGTGGCCTCCAAGTGGCTTTTTGGAGCACCTGCTTTACCCGGGGATCAGACTGTGGGTTTCTGCAGAAGTCAGACGCAGCCATGATGGCTGATGACACAAAAGAGACTCCAGGACTGGAGAAATAGAACAAGGATTAAGGATCATGTCCCACAAACTCTAGTTCAAATCCCTGGTCCGCAGATGCTTCCATAGGTACCACCAGAGGGCGCATCTGAGCGCAGAGCCAGGAACAGACCCTGGGCCCCCAGGAAACTGGCGGTACCCAATCCCAAACCAAACACGAAAAGCAGAACCCCCCACCCCACCCAACACACACACACACACACTTACTCCTGCAGCTTCTGCCATCCTCGCCAAGCGTGTAACCTTCAAACACCGACACGAAGGAGTCCCCGCGGCTGACACAGGAATGCTTCGAGCCATGGTCCCCCAAAGCACACGCATCTAATTCTGAGGGTTCCGTTCACAAAAGAGAAAATTAAACAGGGAATGATTCAGAAAATGGGGATTAGTTCCATTGGAAAAGCCATTTTTTGACCCTGAAACTGAGACAGTACCTTAGCCCACGGCGCATTTCAGCACGGAGAGCGGGTCTCTGGGCAAAAATTCCCAATGGACAGAGTGGAGCGAAAGCACAGTGGGTTGGGGACTGCTTTTGCTCACAGTGAACCCAGGAGCAACCCCTGGCATCACACAGGGTCTCCTGAGCCGCCCAGGAACGAGCGCAGAGCCAGGGAGTAAGCCCTGAGCACGCATGTACACACGCACACATCTTTTTTCCTTTTTTTTTTTTTTTTGCTTTTTGGGTCACACCTGGCGATGCTCAGGGGGTTACTCCTGGCTCTTTGCTCAAGAATTACTCCTGGTGGCTGTGCTCGGGGGGACCATACGGGATGCCGGGATTGAACCCAGGTCGGTCATGTGCAAGGCAAACACCCTACCTGCTGTGCTATCACTCTGGCCCCAAAAAATCCTTTTTTTTTTGTTCTTTTTTGGGTCACACCCGGCGATGCTCAGGGGTTTCTCCTGGCTCTGCACTCAGGAATCACTCCTGGCGATGCTCGGGGGACCATATGGGATGCCGGGATCAAACCCTGGCCGGCATGGGCCGGCCGTGCAAGGCAAACGCCCTACCCGCTGGGCTATCGCCCGCCCCCATGGCCCCAAAAAATCTTGGTGTAGAAAGAGAACATACAAATAAAAACTCTATTGCTGTCTCCAGGGGTATGTAGTAAAGATATGAAAAGGCTGGAGAAATGTCTTGTAAATGAAGAAAGACAAGTTAGGCCTTTGCAACAAATCAGATCTAAAAGGAGACTCCAAATACCAGAAATTAAGTTTCGTTTCATTGGCTCTCCAGCAACTGTTCTGTCAGCTCAACTTCTGACCTACTTGGTCACACGGACGGAAACACCATCTAGGATCTACTCACTCACCAGCAACGGTCCTGAGCCTCGACTCACTGGTCAGGCGCCAGAAAGCCTGAGAGCCTCACAAGGACAAAAGTGAAATTTCTGCCTGGGGGCCAACAGGTATGAAAATGCAACCCATCAGGGAATGGGCTACAGATTTCGAGGGCTACCACGGCAGGGGCCAGAGCAATAGTACAGCAGGGAGAGCATTTGCCTCCCACATGGAAGAACCTGGGTTCGATACGGGTACCCCATGTGCTCCCCTGAACAATACCAGGAGTGATGATTCTTGAGTGCAGAGCCGGGAATAAGCCCTGAGCACCAGCAGCTGTGGCCCCCACACCCAAGACTGCCCAGGGCTCAGGGAAGCTCATTTACTCGCGCCTGCACACAGAGGAGGTGGGAAAGAAGAGCAGGCCCAGGAAGTACCATTACCGGCCAGTGCAGGGGCAGGAAAGTGCTCAGCAGGGCTGGAGAGGCCATGTGGGTCCCCAGCACACGGAGCCTGGTGGGGCGCGGGCAGTCCAGGCTAGCACGCAGACAGCGAGGGGCAGGAATGGGCACAGACACAGGGCCCGGCCCCCACGCACCAGGGCCAGGCTGAGACACGGGCACAGTGGGCCTGGCCCTGAAGGCTGAGCCCACGACGGCAGCACTGGGCCCACAGTGGCATGTGTGGGGAGGACCCAGGCGTGGCCCACCACTGGACTCCAGCTGGGCCGAGCCTCTGAACCCACGTAAACCAGCTTCTGATTATCATCATTAGAATGGTTTGGGCCACACCAGGCAGTCGAAGGACTTACTCAGCTCTGTGCTCAGGGAGACCATATGTGGTGCCAGGGACTAAACCCAGGCTGGCCATGAGCAAAACAAGTACCTTAAACCCTGTACTGGGGCCGGAGAGATAGCACAGCGGGGAGGGCATTTGCCTTGCATGCGGCTGACCGGCTTTGATCACCAGCACCGCCAGGGGTAATACCTGTGTGCAGAGCCAGGAGTAACCCCTGAGCAGTGCCGAGTGTGACCCAAAAAAGTGAACAATAAATGAATGAATGAATGAATGAATGAATGAATGAATGAGTGAGTGAATGGACCCTGTACTATCTCCCCAACTTTTATTATTATTATTATTATTTGCTTTTTGGATCACACCCGGCAATGCTCAGGGGTTACTCCCTGGCTCTGCACTCAGGAATTACTCCTGGCGGTGCTCGGGGGACCATATGGGATGCCGGGATTGAACCCGGGCGGCATAGGCCGGCTGCGTGCAAGGCAAACGCCCTACCCGCTGGGCTATTGCTCCGCCCCAAACCCCAACTTTTTTTTAATAAAATTTCCTCCTTTTTGGGGGGTAACATTATTACTATTATTGTTGTTGTTGTTGTTATTGTTATTTATTTTTTGGCTTTTTGGGTCACACCCGGCAACGCTCAGGGCTTACTCCAGGCTCTGCTCAGGAATTGCTTCTGGAGGTGCTCAGGGGACCATAAGGGATGCCGGGGATCGAACCCGGGTCAGCTGCGTGCAAGGCAAACACCCTACCCACTGTGCTATCGCTCCGGCCCAACTTTATTACTTCTGTTGCTGTTACTGTGTGTGCTCTCCTGGTGGTGCTTGGGTGTTCCAGCGGTGCCAGGCCTCCCCTCCCACATCTCATCCTGTGCCCAACCCTTGGAGCCGCCTCCTGGTCACTCCCCACACCCTCGCTCCCACCACTGCTTTACAGCCAGAGACGGCATTCCCCAAGTATTTCTCCTTGGAGGGAAAAACCCTCCTGTACATTAGTCCAGGCAGCCACGGCCATTCCTCAGTTGGAGAAGCAAAACTGGGACCTCGCCAAGCTCTACCGCTAATAAGCAGCCCGCCGGTCCGACATTCCATCTTGACCATGAATCCAGCACTGCCGGCTTCCCAAGGAAATCTCTCAAACACGGAAAGATCGAGTCTTCCTAGGGGAAATCTGCCTGTCTTCTTCCAGGATCACAGCCAAAGCCTTGCAAAGCGCTCCATGAACTGAAGCGCAGAGGGGAGCCCGGCGCCTTGGGCCTCCCGTTGGCTGCGCAACCCACCGCCTCTTCCACTCATGATTCACGCAGGGCCTTCCCGGAAGGCTTGGGGTCGCTCCTCATGTCCGGAGGAGAGGAAACGGAACTCCAGAAGCCAAGAAACGCAGCCGGCCAGCTGGCCTGGAGGTGGGCCTCCCCCACGCCCCTCCTCCCTGGCCTGAGTTCCGAGGCAGACACTCCACTGGCAGAAGTCAGGTACTTCCTGGAGCATTCCCGGCCTGCCTCGCAGCGGCAGCTCCGGCTTCCCTCTTGCAAAGCGTCAGGTTGGGGCCCGAAGGACAGCGGGGGAAGGTGTTTGTCTTACATGCGACTGATCTGGGTTCCGTTGGTGGGCACCCCATGGCCCCCTGGGGCCCATCCACGAGTAGCCCTGAGCACCACCACGTGCGCCTGCCCCCCAAAATAAGCGGAGGGGGATTCCCCCCTCGCCCCCAGACCGGTGTTCGAGGCCTGGGTCCGGCAGCCCTTTCTCCAGGCTGGAGGGTCTGGCCTCGGCCGCTGCTGCTCACCCCAGGAGCCAAGTCCCTGACCAGCTGCCGCACACCTGGGCGTCCACGGTCCCAGCTTCCCAGCTCTTTAAAACTGAAGCTCGTAGGCTCAGAAACATCTATCCCGAGCAGGGATACAGGGGAAGGGGTGCAAGGAGTGGGTGGGCCTTTCCCTTCCGCACCCCCACTCTCCGGCCGGCAGAGCGCCCACCTCTGAACATGAGCGGTATTGCAGGGGGCAGGGTCGGCGCTCAAGCTCTCGCGAGAATAGGCTCCACCTCCGTGGGAGCATCCAGCACCTGCTATCTGGCACCCCCCCTCCCCAGGGTCTTCCATCCAGCAACTCTGCCCTGAGGCTCCGCTGCAGACGCGCTTGGACCCTGGGAACCGGGAGACTTTCGAGCGGTAAGTTGCAACACAGTTTGAAATAATTTAATTTTAAAAATGCAAGAAGCAGGGGCCGGAGCGATAGTCCAGCAGTAGGGCGTTTGCCTTGTACGCAGCCGGTCTGTAACAGCCCGGGTTCGATCCCGGCATCCCATATGGTCCCCCGAGCACTGCCAGGAGTAATTCCTGAGTGCAGAGCCAGGAGTAACCCCTGAGCATTGCCAGGTGTGACCCAAAAAGCAAAAAAAATAAAAAATAAAAATAAAAATGCAAGAAGCAGCCCGAGCAAGAAGCCCCAGGGATCAGAGGGAGTAAATAGACACCTCCAAGCGTCCAGGAAACATCTGGATTCTGCAGCTGATGAGTCATGCAGGGTTCTGGGGTCCACCACCCTGGGGAACCGACCTGTGGGTACCCATCTGTGGGGGCACCTCTCAGGTTATTAAACCCAGCCCACATGTGGGGGGAATCAGTGGCTCTGGAGGGCTGCCTGAGCTTCTGGATACTTTTAATTGTGATTTGGGGTGATTTGGGCATTTTTTTTAAATTGTGATTTTGGGATTTTCCCCAGCACAGTTTGGGGGTCTGGGTGTCATTCCAGTGATACAAGTCACCCAGGCTAAACGCCAACCCAGCAGGGCTGAGAATCACCAGGGCCAGGCAGAGCCTGAGGATTCCGGGCCCCTGCACAAACACTCCCTGCCACCTCCCTGAGCCTGGATCTCTTCAACGTCTTCTAGATGGTTCCAATAAACCAACAGGGTCAGGGCTGGCGGCCAGACCTCCTGCTGGGAGCCCCCTGGGAGCGCCCCCTCCCCCTCCAGATTATTCTGTGTCCCACCTGTTGTGGACTAGACAATTTTATCTTTCACTTTGTTGCTTTTTTGCTTTCCAAAGGGGCGTGCTGGGCCACACCCCACGGTGTGCAGGAGCTGCTCCTGGCTCTGTGCTCAGGGGTCACTCAGAGCGGTGTTCAGGGACCATATGGGATGTCGGGGATAGAAACAGGATCAGCCATGTGCAAGGAAAGTGCCTGTACTATTTCTCCAGCCCTTGAAACACAAATTAAGGGGCCAGAGCAATAGTACAATGAGTAGGACATTTGCTTTGCATGCAGCCAATCCAGGTTCGAACCCTGGCATCCTATATGGTCCTGAGTGCAGAGTCAGGAGTAACCCCTAAGCACAGCCAGGTATGGCCCTCAAGATCAGCTCCCAAAAAAATAAAAATACAAATGCAACTTAAAAACAGGAAAGCTAAAATAAATTAATTAAAAATAATTTGACTGAGAGCTGGAGTGATAGCACAGTGGAGAGGGCATTTGCTTTGCATGCGGCCAACCTGGGTTCGATCCCGGCATCCCACATGGTCCCCAAGCAAGACCAGGTGTAATTCCTGAGTGCAGAGCCAGGAGGAACCCCTGAGCATCACTGGTGTGACCCAAAAAGCCTAAATAAATCACTTGTATCACTTGTCTTCCTGTTGATTTGCTTGCACGCTCACCAGTAACATCTCCATATGTCCTGTCACGTGCTAGTGTAGCCCAAGGGCATCTGCTCGCTCCAGGAACACGTAGAGCCTCAAACCATTCATTCAGGTCATGGGAATGAGGTCTACAATTGTTACTGGTATAGGACAGATACTGGGTAGCTTGCCAGGCTCTTTTTCAAAATCCATGAACAGGGGCTTGGAGACAGCATGGCGGGGGAGGGCACTTGCCTTGCATGTGGTTGACTCCAGTTCTTTTTGTTTTTGGTCACACCGACCACGCTCAGGTTATTCCTGGCTCGACACTCAGGATTTACTCCCAGTGGTGCTCTGGGGAGCATATGGATGCCGGGGAATCGAACCCTGGTCGGCTGCATGCAAGGCAAACACCCTCCCCGCTGTGCTATCGCCTCCGCCCTGGTTGACTCCAGTTCTATCTCCAATGCCCCACAGGCTCCTCTGAGCCCTACTAGGAGTGAACCCTGAGCGCAGAATCAGGAATCAGCCCTGAACATATCTGGGTGTGGCCCAAAACTAAACCTCCCCAAAGTACATGAGCAAATCTGACAAATCTGTTTCTTATTGAATAGACAAAAGTCCGTCAAAGAAGGTTCCTCTCCCATCACCCAGAGGGAGGCGGGGGGAGGGGGAGCGTGTGGCGAGAGGCTGCGGGGGAGCCCAAGGCAGACAGAGACCCCCCACATCTGGATTCCGCAGCTCATGAATCACGCAGGGCTGTGGGATCCGCCACCCTGGGGAAGGCGGTCTGTGGGTGCCCATCTGTGGGGCGCAGCAAGCAGGAGGTTATTAAACCCAGCCCACATGGGGGGGCAGGAAGGAATGATAGGAAGCCACAGACGGGGCGGGGGTGGGTTACACCACAGAGAGGGAGAATGATCCGCTGCTGCTTTGCTTAGATGAAACCCCCGAGCACCCGTTTCCTCGCCGCACTCGGGGTGCCGCCAACAACCCACAGGCTGCCCCACAGAGTCATACATGGCTGGGTTGTTCTCTAGGGCCAGGAATGGAACTTGGCGGCTCGCACATGCAAAGCTCCTGCTGGACAGCTGAGTCCCCACCCCTAGCCCAGGCACCCTTGGAAGGGCCTCACACTGGCAGGGGAGCTGGAAGGGGGGCCTGGGGGGGCACTCAGTCTGGCCCTGCAGACATCATTTCTATTTATTTTTTTTCTTTTTTGGGTCACACCCGGCAATGCTCAGGGGTTACTCCTGGCTCTGCACTCAGGGATTACTCCTGGCTCTTCCTGGTGGTGCTCAGGGGGGACCATATGAGATGCCGGAGGTTGAAGCTGGATCGGCTGTGTGCAAGGCAAACGCCCACTGTGCTATCGCTCCGGCCCCTACAGGCACCATTTCTGCAGTCTGTTCACCACAGAGCAAAGGAACGATGGACCCGTAGTGATAGTGCAGTTGGGAGGGTGTTTGCCTTGCATGTAGCTGACCCGGGTTCAATCCTTGGCAGCCCAGGAGTGACCCTGAGCACAGAGCCAGGAGTGGGCCCTGGAGTACCATCAGGTGTGGCTCAAAAACAAACAAAAAGGGGGTGGGGCGACGCCTGAGCACGGTCAGGACTCCCTCCCCTCTCACTGCATACAAACGTGTCCACACACGCACATGCTCCCGACCCGCTGACCAGGCCCCCAGGTGAGGGCGCTGTGGGGCCAAGGCGCTGATCAGGTCAGGGGTGTCCCCGGTGAGGGCGCTGGTGTGGGCATCCCCAGAATGTATTTGGGCTCTTTGTCACTTGAGCTGGGAAAGGCACACCAGACCCCCCCACGAACTATGGCCACACGGAAATCCTGGGCCCTTGGTATTGGACAGGGTGGCCAGGCACGACCACCCGGGGCCGCCAAAGTCTTCAGCTAGGGGAATGGCTGGGAGCCTTTTGCACAACCAGTCTGACAGCGGGGTGGGGCGGAGGGCGGGCGCCATATTATTATTATTCGGGTGCGGTGCCAGCAAGCTAGCTCTTCCTGCCAGAATGGGTGGAAGACAGAGCCGTGGACCAGGTTCTGTGTAGCCTCAAGCTAACACTGGAGGCAGAGGGGAGCAAGCGGGCAGGAACCCTCACCCTGCATCAGCGGCCGGCCCTATTCCCCCAGCTCCTGCCCTGGCTCCATCCAACCTTTGAAGGCCTTCCCCAGCACCGTGTGTCTGATGCTGAACCAGGCCCAGTTCCGGGTTGGGCGTGAGAAGACAAATCACAGGCCCCAGACACACCTGGAGCTCAGCCTTTCCTGGGAAGCCTCTTGACCAGAGAACAGCGGACACCAGCCCCCTGAGAAGATTCCAGAAGCTAGTTGGACCCTCCCTCCGCTAGCCCCGCTGTCCACTGGGAGAATCCACCACCAACCCCAGCCTGAGAGCAAGATGGTTCCAGGGACAACCTCCATCTTCCCAGACTGCCCACCGGAAATAAATCCAGCTTTCTCCCACCAGCTCTTTCTTGTACACGGGGTTTCAAGCCCCTGGCACCCAACAAGAGCTCTGCAGCGACCATGGGCTAGGCCAGTGGGGAGGCCCTGGTTCAGACCCCCAGCAAGCCCAGCACAGAGTGGAGAGCAGCTCTCCAGCTTTGTAGGTGGCGACCCCCTAAACCGAAACAAAGCAGGTGGGCGGTCAGGGGAAACAGCCAAGTGGTCTGAGTTAGGGAGTGACCGGGAGCTACTAGAGAGGCTGAGAGCCCCAAAAGGCAAATGGAGGGGGAGAGGGGCAGTGCACGGGGCCTCACCCGTCCCCACCTAACGCTGCTAGCAGCGGCCAAACCCCACGTGTGGCTGCCCCGGGACACTCACTGGCACAGGTCTTGCCGTCACTGCGGAGTCTGTGTCCCTCGGGGCACTGGCAGACGAAGGACGTGTCTGTGCTGACGCAGGCATGCTGGCAGCCGTGGTCACTCAGCAGGCAGTGATCCACCCCTGCAAAGCCAAGGGTGGCTCGTGGTGGTGGCGCATCACACATGCGCCTGCAGCTCCCCCGCAGACCTCGCACCACCACTCCGCTCTGGGAAGCAGGGGGAGAGCCGAGCACGAGGGAATCCTCTGCCGCGGGCACAGCTCACCGGCGCCCGCGCTGCGCGCCCACATGCGCCTTGCGGCTCACTCTCTCCCACGCACATGTGCACATGCTCGCTCCCAGGGTCTGCCACGGCGCACTCTAGCATGCACATGCGCACATGCTCTCTTCCAGGCTCTGCCACGCGCACTCGTATGCACATGCGCACATGCTCTCTTCCATGCTCTGCCACCCGCACGCTCACTCTCCCGTGCACATGCACACGCGCTCACTCTACCACACTCTGCCACGCACATGCGCACACACTCACTCTCCCACGCTCTGTCATGCGTGCGGCGCTCACTCTCCCACGCACATGCTCACATGCTCTCTCCCATGTTCTGCCATGCGCGCGTTCACTCTCCCATGCACACACACACGCGCTCACTCTCCCACAGTCGGCCACGCGCACAGCTCACTCTCCCACGGCTCTGCCATGCACACGTACTCACTCTCCCACGCACACGTGTTCACTCTCCCACACTCTGCCACGCGCACTCTTGCACGCACATGTGCACATGCTCTCTTCCATGCTCTGCCACCCGCACGTGCTCACTCTCCCACGCTCTGCCACGCACATGCGCACACACTCACTTGCCCACACTCTGCCATGCACATGCACATGCACTCATTCTCACACGCTCTTCCACGTGCACACGCTCACTCTCTCATGCTGTGCCACGTATATGTGCACACGCTCACTTGCCCACGCTCTGCCACACACATGCACACGCGCTCACTCGCACACACTGTGCCACACACGTGCTCACTCTCACAGCACTCACTTGCCCACGCTCTGCCACACACATGTGCACGCATTCGCTCTCCCATATTCTGCCACGCATATACACACGCACTTGCCCTGCCCCACGCATGTGTTCACTCTCCCACACACATGGCGGAGGGTCGGCCCTTCCGGTGGTGGCCGGGGGCTGCGGGGGCTGCGGGGAGCAGGACCTCACGGGAGCAGGTCTTGAGGTCGTCGTTGATGAGGAAGCCCTCGGAGCACTGGCAGACGAACGAGTCCTCGGTGTTCAGACAAAGCTGCTCGCAGCCGTGGTCCTGCTGTGCGCAGTGATCTACCCCTGCGTGGAGACACGGCGCCATGAAGAAAGAGCTGGGGTTCTCCCGGTGGCCCCCAGAGCCCCCACTGGCTGCACGAGCCCGGCTTTGAAGGCGGGGAACGCACTGGCTCGCTGGGTGGGGATCTTCATGCAGCCTCTGCAGCCTGCGGCCAAGGCTGGGGAAGGGCATCTGGGGTCCATGTCCAGGGCCACAGGCGGGCGGACAGTCGTGCTGACAGCGCAGGGTTCTGGGGTCAGTCACGCCTGGCGCGCAAGTGCAGTGCCTCCACCTCCTAGCCCGAGCTGAGGGGCCTCCCTCAGCCTCTCCAAACCCTGCTTCCAAGGCTGAGAAGTGTGAGGATGGAGACTGCTTTCTTGTGGCGAGTAGGAAGAGATAGTGGGTGACACATAAGACGCCCTGGGACAGGGGCAGGACCCACTGCGGGTGACCGTTTCTTTTCTTTTTTTTTTTTTTTTGGGGTCACACCCAGCGATGCTCAGGGGTTACTCCTGGCTCTGCACTCAGGAATTACTCCTGGCGGTGCTCAGAGGATGATATGGGATGCCGGAGATCGAACCCGGGTCAGCTGCGTGCAAGGCAAACGCCCTCCCCCTCTGGACTATCGCTCCGGCCCCGATGACTATTTTCAAGAAGTTGTTCTGGGGCGGGGCGACAGCACAGCAGGGAGGGCGTTTGCCTTGCACACGTGCCACCCCGTGTTCGAGCCCCGGCACCCCATATGGCACCCCAACACCATCAGGAGTAATTCCTGAATGGAGAGCCAGGAGTAAGCCATGAGCACCGCTGATGTTAATGCCCACCCCACCCCCAAAAAAGTAACTAAAAAGAGGGGGTTGAAGTTGTTCTGGCAAGAAAGCACAGCAAGGGGCCGGAGCGATAGCCCAGCAGGGAGGGCATTTGCGTTGCACGCGTGCGACCAGGTTCGATCCCGGCATCCCATATGGTCCCCCAAGCACCTCCAGGAATAATTCTTAAGTGCAGAGCCAGGAGTAACCCCTGAGCATCGCCGGGTATGACCCAAAAAGCAAAAAAAAAAAAAAAAAAAAGGAAAAAAAACCACAGCAAGTAGGGCACTTGCTTTGCACATGGCCAGCTCCAGTTCGATCCCAGCACCTCCCACGACCCCCAAATCCCACCAGGAGTGACTCCCTGAGCACCATTCGATGTGGCACACGCACACAAAGAAGCCATGCTGGCCTGGGCTCTCGGTCCTGTCTCTGGGAAGCAGAAGACCCCTCTGTAGCCAGGACACCAGCTGCGTGTGGTGCTGGACGGGACCCCCGGAGCCCGTAAGGCAGGAGAGCGCTATGGTGGGGGCTGGGCTCCTCCAGAGACTTCTGTGACAGGCTCTTCCTCAGGACTCCCAAGTGTCCTCCTGAACGCACACAGCACCTGCCTCTGGTGCCTTCTGGAACATTCCACCTGTAGCTGCACCTGCTGCCCTCACAGGCAGGATCTCAAGAGCCAGACGACTGACATCACGTCCCTTTCTGGCATGAGCCGTCCCCAGGAAAGTCATTACCCTGTGCCTCACTCCTCCACCATTAGCTCGAGACAGACTGTGGCTGTCTCTTGGGAGTACAGGAAGCGACTGGGGGGCCAGGGAGAGGGGCCCAAGAACCAGAGCGCAGGCTTTGAATGCAGGAGCCCCCATTTGACCCCGCACAGCTGGAGGCGGCCCCCAAAACCACGTGACTGTTTCAATTTGCTGGCAGGGACCTGGGGTCTCTGTACCCTCCCAGAGGAGCAAAATATGTGCCTTTTCCCTGGGGGCCCTAAAAGAAAGGGCTTAATTGTTACTTTCTTTCCTCCTTTTTATTTTTCCATGGGTTTGCTACTGACTTACAATATTCGGGATTGTTGGGATTTTTTTTTAATTAGATCCCAGAGAGAAGAAATTGGTTCCTTCTCTTCTGAGCCTTCTCTGAGCTCTTCCTGGCTCCCCCCAAGCCAGACAGTTGGGGCGAAGGGCAAAGAGGCCATGGCTAGCGGTGGAGCCGGCCAGCGCATGTCCATCTGCCTGGGACCCTCACTCAGTCCCTGGTGCATTTTCTCGTTGGCCTCGTTGTCCAGCCCCTCAGAGACCAATGTCTAATCAGGCAACCAATTCTCGGGAACCAATTCTGTGGTTCCAAAGTTCCCTGGTACTCCCTCAGAGAGAGGTCCTGGGGGCCTCTTGTTGCCTCTGCGGATTCAGGGGGTTCTCCCCACCCCCCGCGCCGGCTCTGCTGACCCTAAGTCTCCTCCTATTCCAGCTGCACTGTCCCTGCTGACAGCCCACGTCTGTGCCCGGGGCTGGGGCAGACGTGCGCGACTGTCCACGTCTGTGCTGGCAAGTCCCTGATCCAGCCCCCACTCTGCCGGCCTGGTTCAGCATAGACGGTGCCTCATAAAAAAAAACCCGGGGCCGCCAGCTGGCAGGGCCGGCGAGTTTCCATGCGCTGACATCACCGGCCGGCGCCTGCTTGGGAATCACACGAGGAAGGCGAGGTCGCTGCACGGAAACTGTTCCAGCCGCCCGTTCCGCTCGGGGAGTCCGAGGCCCACCAGATTCCCGGTGTCTGCACCGGGTGGGCACCCAGCACCCAGGCGCTGCGGAATCGCCAGCTATGGAATGCTCTGTGGTTCTGTGCATGTGGGGCTGCGGCTGGGTAGGGTGAAGCGCTAGTGACCATCATGGGCATCCCTCGCATGACCCCTGGCATTGTCTTCACCTTTTAAAAAAACTGAATTGAGGAAGTATGGGTGGGGCTCACGTGCCTGGTAGGTGCGCAGAGGCGCTTCCTTGCTCTGTGCTCAGCAGTGACCCCTGGTGGTGTTTGGGGGAAATGTGGTGCTGGGAATTGAACCCGGGTCTCTGCGTGCCAAGTGAAGCCTTAGCCCCTGTCCTTTCTCTCCAGACCCGATGTCCACTTTTTTAGACCTGATGGGGAAAGCAAAGCTTGACAAAGCCACAGGAAATGTTCAAGGCCTCACTCAAGGTCCACAGCATGGTGGAGTATCAGTGCCCCCCCACAGCTAACGAACGACAGCTCCCGCCCTCCCCCCACACACACACTCACGGCTGCAGGTCCGGCCATTGGGGTCCAGGGTGTAGCCCGGGCGGCAGCGGCAAGAGAAGCCCCCTCTGTGTTGACACAGTCGTGCTGGCAGGTGGGCTTGTGGAGGGCACAGTAGTTGATCCCTGCGGAAGGGAAGACACTGATTTTGGCTCCAGTGCTTGGGGGGGGGCGCTGAGCCCCAGCCCCTGATGGCATTATTCAAGGGCTCCAAGGGCCCAGAGGACATGGTACCTGCTCCCAGGGGGGGCAGGTCTGAGGGAGTCTGAAGTTCCCTTTGGGTGTTCCAGCATCGTCTCTCCCCTGTGGTGGGGAGAAGAGCCACAAACGGGAGTGGGGGGTGGGGCAGGGGGCTAGTCCCTACCCTGTCCCCTTCCCAGAGTCCAACGCCTGGATTTCCAGGCACCCTGCTCTGAGGGCTCTGAGCATGGTACAGGGAGCCGCACTCTCAGAAGAGGAGACATGGGCACAGCTGGGAGAGGCCTGAGGCAGGACACGGCAGGAATGGGGCAAGGGGCAAATGCTCCACCCTCACGCTGGGAACAGGGAGAGGCACTGCCTGGAGGCTGCAGGTGGGGGCAGTGTCCCCAGCTCCAGCCTGTCCCTCTGGCGGGTGGAGGAACCAGCTGCCCAGGAAGGACTCTTTACCATAGAGATGCAGTGACCCCCCATTACCAGAGAGACACAGTGACTTCCTTTACCATAGAGACACAGCGACCCCCCTTTACCATAGAGACACAGTGGTTCCCCCTTTACCATAGAGACACAGTGGTCCCCCTTTACCATAGAGACACAGTGGTCCCCTTTACCATAGAGACACAGTGGTTCCCCCTTTACCATAGAGACACAGTGGTCCCCTTTACCATAGAGATGCAGTGACCCCCCTTTATTACCATAGAGACACAGTGGTCCCCTTTACCATAGAGATGCAGTGGCCCCCTTTACCATAGAGACACAGTGGTTCCCCCTTTACCATAGAGACACAGTGGCCCTCCTTTACCATAGAGATGCAGTGACCCCCTTTACCATAGAGACACATGGTCCCCTTTACCATAGAGACACAGCGACCCCCCTTTACCATAGAGACACAGTGGTCCCCTTTACCATAGAGACGCAGTGACCCCCTTTACCATAGAGACACAGCCCCCTTTACCATAGAGACACAGTGCCCCCTTTACCATAGAGACACAGTGGCCCCTCTGCTTTACTCATGGAGATGCAGCAATCCCTTTACCATAGAGATGCAGCCACTTGGCCCCCTACTAGGCAGGCCAGGTTGAACAGCTTAGGGAGCTGGGGCAAGGTCCTCCCACTCCCATGACTGAGCTGGAGCCGAGTACCTCGCTGCTGGCCATTCTGGGCACAAAGAACACATCAGAGGGTTTCCTGGCACCCCCCACACCACCGTCTGTCTCCCATGGGACCGCCAGCACTGGGTCTCTCAGCCTGAATCATGGCCTGGGTGGAGCCACACTTCTGGCCCCCAGGTTCTCCCCTCCTCTGTGACTGATCTCGGAATGGGAATGTTTCCAGATGAATGTGTTCGTGCTTGTGGCTGTTTGCCAAGAAGAGCTGCTGAGCCATACAGAAGCTCCATGCTTGGAATTCCGAGGAAGCAGGCAACATTCCCACCCAGAGTAACGCTTCCTTTCTCACCCCGCTCTCTGCCAACACTGGTTGTGGCCAGTCTTTTGTTTTTGTTTTTTAAATATGGGCCATTCTCACTGGTGGCAGATGGTATCTCACTGTTGTTCTGACTCGTGTTTCCTGCTAATAAGGGACGATGGACATATGTTCCCACGCCTACTGGTCATCTGTGTGGCCTCCATCCTTTGCAGGGAAGTGCCTGTTTGCCTTCTCTTCCCACTTTTTCATATTGGGCCCCTACCAGGGATAAACCCGGAGTGGCTCACTCCCTGCTCTGCACTCAGGGATCACTCCTGGGAAGGCAAGTGCTCCTGCCCCTGCCGTTTCCTGCCTCTCTCAGGCCTGGGCAGCTACGGATGAGCTCATGCCCCCTCTGCAGAGCGCGGCTGCTCCGCTGCTTGGAGCTCTCGGGGCAGGGTCCCTCGAAGCTGGTGGCCTGGACTCTGGGAAGGGGAGAGAGTGAGAACTGTGCCCTCCCCCCCACACACACATACCCTGTTTCCAGTTCTCTGTACACCAGTGGGGAGAGGCGATCATCAAGCAGTGGGGGAAGTGGGGGTAGGAAGAGGTGACCTGAGGGAGAGTGGAGCACTTTGGTCTTGGGGTACTTCTGTGGTGCTGAGGTTCTGAGGTGCAATAACTCTGTACATCAAAACCATAGAGATTTGGGGGCCAGAGAGTACAGGAGGTCAGGCCCTCGTCCTCCATGCAGATGACCCTATTCACGTCTCCAGCATTGACAGGTGTCCCCACGTCCTGCCTCACCCCCCACAAACCAGAAATATTTTGATGTTATAAAAGTATGTGACATCATCATCATCACCATCATCATCATCATCACTTGTCACTTGTCTTCCTGTTGTTCATCAATTTTGCTCGAGCGGGTGCCAGTAACATCTCCATTCGTTGGGAATGAGGTCCATTATTGTTATAATTAATAATAAAATGTTCAGAATAAGAATAAATTTTTATATAAAAATGAATGGGAATCTGGCCTAGTTCAAATAAATAAATAAATAATAAAACCAACATGAGGATATGCTTACAGAAGCTCTGAAGGAGGTAGGAGGAAGGAAGGAAGGAAGGAAGGAAGGAAGCAAGGAAGGAAGGAAGGAAGGAAGGAAGGAAGGAAGGAAGGAAGGAAGGAAGGAAGGAAAAAGGAAGGAAGGAAGGAAAAAAGGAAGGAAGGAAGGAAGGAAGGAAGGAAGGAAGGAAGGAAGGAAGGAAGGAAGGAAGGAAGGAAGGAAGGAAGGAAGGAGGAAGGAAGGAA
>JAJIBD010010510.1:0-7500 GCA_021461705.1 Cryptotis parvus
CCGCTGGGCTATCACTCCGGCCCCTAGTTTTCCATTTCATCTACCAAATTTTTTACTAATGATACTTCTGTTTGTAGTTTTCTTTATTTCTGCTCTCATTTCTCCTGTATTTTATTGACTATCCGCTCACTATTTATGTCATATCCTCCTGTATTTTATTGGTTATTCACTCCACTGTTTCTCTGAGCTCATTAAACATCCTCACCATTTCATCTCTGATCTTTATCAGAGAAATTACGTGGGTATTCCTTGTTGAGGCTTCAGGATCTTTCTTCATCAGCTCCTTATGGTGGGGATCTGTGGCATTTCCCCATGATGCTGTGGTAATCTGGAGGTGGATCCTTCTAGTGCACTAACAGTATCCCCCTTTCACTGCCAGGTAGAACTATGGAGAGGCTCAGAATATGATGTTATCCTCTTTTCCCTTCAAGATTATTACCTTCTTCTTTGGTGGTCCTGTATGACTTGTGTAGAACTTCTAGCACTGGTTCATAGGGTATGTTCTTAGGCCTGAACTTACTTTTACTTTTAGAATGGGATTGTGCTGATGCTTGTGTTCGCTGTTGTTTTTGTAATTTGGGGGATATTGAATTGAGACTATAGATCTAAAGTGAATAGGGTAGAGAGTCAGTATAAGAGGCCAAGATATGGGTCCAATCCAATATGGAAGGGAAGATTAAGTGACTGCCTGGGAAGCCAAAAGCCCACTGCAGTTTCACCTGTGGGTAAGGGGTAATGCATTGGACAGGTCCTAAGGTCACAGTTTTAGTGCCTTTGCCAGATTAATGTTGATGTCCCCTCTCGCCCAGGTACTTACCCAGGCACCTGGGTCTAAGCAGGGCCTTTCTCCCTTGCTATCATTTGTGCAGCACCTAGTGTTTTTATTCTTAATATGCAATCTCAGTAGAGCATCAGCAGGAATAGAGTTTTAATTTTGACCATTCTTTCTGACAGTAGTCTATCTACTTACAGGAGTTAAAAATTCATCAGAACTTCCGAGTTATGTGCTAATGTCTTCAACTGCATTTATTATTAAACTAAAATCTACCATGTATATAACCTTTCTACATTCTTGAGTCAATGGTTCAGTGGCCCTGTTGAGGCAGGGGGAATTCAATACTCTGTGGGCATCTTAAGTGCTTTAAACACTCATGCTCAAAAGGAACCCTGTGAACATACCCCACTGCTACTGTTCAGCAAACATAAGTAGCAAGTAGGTACTCAGGCACACAGACCAGGAGGACTTGGGGGAGACTGGACTCAGGAAATACTGAAGGGCCTGAAAAGGACATCAGAAACTCAAAGATAAGCAAGGGCTACTTGAGACCCTTTGTAAACATTAGCCAAAGTCTGCCTACACAGAGGCAGGACAGAGGCTATGAGGAAGAGCACCAGGAATAGATATGAGATGGACAGTCCACCTTCACAAAAGAGAGGGATCAGAAACCCGCCCCTTCACAAAAGAGAGTGAGTCAGAAACCGCCCCTTCCCACTCCCCAAATCATTTTCCCTTCTGACTTTCCTCTTTCTTTATCACCTGGGTCTCCCCTCTCACTCTTTAAGTCCCACCAACCACCAAGTTCTCCCTGCTTTTCTCATGTTCCCCATTCTCCATCCCGTGTCACTGTGTATGGCCCCAAACAGTTCAACTGGGTGATAGAAATCATTTTTAATTATTCCCTCCCTCCACATATTGTTTCCCCTTCTCTAATTTTCTAAGTGCCCTAGTAAAAGCTTTCTAAACGTCAGAGCAGACCAGTAAAGACCCCTGCTCAAAGTCTGCTAATGGCTTCCCTGCACATTTAGCACAAACCATGACTCTTCTAGTTAGACACTGAAGTCCAACAATGAACAGTCTACAACTCACTTTTTGCGGCCTCATATCTGTCTGCATCTTCCTCTCCCCAAACCCTATGCTTCAGCCAGAGAGAGCTGTGGACAATGGCGATCCTGGTGACACCAAAGGCATTGCCCTCCCTGCCACTAGTTATGCTGGTCTCTCTCCCCCCCACTTCCCCAAATCTCCCAGGTCCTCCTATTGTCAAAACACTCGCCAATCTGCATATTTGTATGGGGATGGCGGGAGGGTGGGAGGGAATGGGGATGGGTGAAGACAGCATGCGTGTGTGGTGGGGGTTGAAAAAAAGACAGTACAACAGGAAGGGCACTTTCCTTGCAAGTACAGAACCAGACCCAGGTTTGATTTGAACTCTGGCATCACATATGGCCCCCCCAACACTGCCAGGAGAAAACCCTGATCATTAGCAGGCGTGGCCCAAAAAACAAAAATAAAATTTTGTCCACCTGAACTAAAGAGAGTGCGGTAGAGAGATAGAATACAGGGGCTAAGGCACCTGCCTTGCATGTCGCCAACTGCCAGCACCTGCATGTTCCCCCAAACACTGTCAGGAGGGACCCTCAAACACGGAGTCGGGAGCAGTCACCAAACATTGCCAGATGTGACCCACCCCACCCCCTCCCCTAAATCCTGCCTACCCTTCAGTGGTATAAAAACCTTTCAGATTTCAGTGGAAATCTAAAATAACTTTCTGACCCCCCCAGCCAGTACAGACTCACTGACCTTGGAGTCACTAAAGCACCACCCTGACAGTTCTCAGGGCCTGAGAGTACAAAGAAGCAGGAGCTCTGTGGGGAGACTGCAACAGTCTGGGACTAGCTTCTTAAATGGCAGCTGAACATGAGGGCCACAAAAAACAGTAGCAACAGTAGGTTTCTAAATGCTCAGCATCAAAAACCAATTCCAAATCAATCATATAAGGAATCAAAAAGTGTTTGGGGGCAACAATCACCTGTGTTGCATATCTCAGACAAAACAAGGGATCACAAGTGGGGACTGGAGCAATAATATAGTGGGTACTGTGGTTGCCTCACATGTAGCCAACCCACACTCCATTCCTGGACCCCATATTGTCCCCTGAACCCTCTAGAAACCATCCCTGGGATTAGGGGACAGAACCAGAAGTAAGTCCTGAGCATCACCAGGTATGGACCAAAATTGTTTTAAATTAGGGGTTACAAATGGAGCAAGTTCCAGATGCCCAGTTCTGACAGGAAGGAGGGTAACAACACCCACCTGTGGCCAGGGAAGTCCCAGGAGAGAAGAGCTGGGTTGGCTACATGCAAGACAAGCACAGCGCCCATTTTCAGGAAGCATGAAGGTTTCATGCATACACCATTCCAACACATTCATCACATCCACCACAACAGTGCTCCTTTCACGTCACCAAAGTTCCAAAAACCCCTCCCATAAACACCCCCACACTCTATAAACTCAGTTTTGTGGGCCAATTCTGTTACCTTTGGCCACTTGTTGCTCCCTCATTAAATCCCACATACGAGAGAGATCATTCCGTATCTATCCCTTTTGCAGACCACTCTCTTTTCTGGGGAGAGGCAGAGGGAGCATTGTCATAGCTACCAGTGCTGGACTGAACCCAGGGCTCCTGCATGTAAAGTTTATGTTCCGGTCCCCTGAGCCATTTACCTGACACTAGTGAGGACCACTCTTTTTTTTTAATTTTTTTATTATACCACAGTGAAACATACAATTACAAAGGTGTTCATAATTGGTTCTTGGGAATACAGTATTCCAGCACCCATCCCTCTACCAGTGCCCCCATTTCCATCACCAATGTACCCCACCCCTCCCACCCACCCCCAGGCTGCCTCAGTAGCAGGTACCCCCTTTTTCTCTCTCTTTCTCTCTCTGTCTCTCTGTCTCTCTCTTTCTCTCATTCTTAAGTATTCAAGATAAAGAGGCTTCGACCAAGGGTGGAAAACTGGAAAACACTATCCAGAAGGGGTCAGAGTACAGTGGGTGGGGCACTTGCCTTGCATACAGGCAACCTGGGTTCTTCCCAAGCACCACACATGGTCCTCCAAGCCCTGCAAGGAGTAACCCCTGAGGACTGCCAGGTGTGGCCCCAAAACAAAAACTATCCAAAGGGTCTCATCATTGTCTTTTATGTAACCTCACAAGGAAAACGGGACAGACACATTTCTTAAATTTCTCCAGCTTTCTTCTATTCCACCCATTTCTAGGATCTGTTGAAATGATGTTCATTATAAGTTCCAGTATGACTATAAAATGAAAACCAATTAAAATTCTGAGGAACAAGCATACCTCTGGTGGAAACCTGTCTAAAAAGCAAGAAGCTTTCTGTTTTCTCTTCTTTCCTTTCAGAAAGCAAAGAACAACCAGCTAGCTATAAGGCCTACTAACTTGCAAATAACTTCAAATTTCCAAGACCTGGCAAGTCATTTATAATCACCTACTCCAACACAACATGACATGAAATAAACAAGAAATAAAATAAGAGATTTCTGCTCTAAGGGGGACTAGTTCTATGTTGGTCCCCTAACTAGGGGACCAACATAGAGCAATTTTCACAGTTGGAACATCTGACAGCTATCCTAATGGGCTTGTTTTCCTGTTCACTCTACTTAGCTCAAGCCAAAGACTACCTGACATTTGAATTATCAACCATCTTATAAAAAACACATTGACTTTGAAAGATGCTGTGCAAAGGGTTCATGGGATGAACAAAATTGGCTACACAGATCAGACATGGTAGGCAGTTCTAAGTTTCAGCGGCAACACCAACACTTGTCCCTGCAACAGAATTGCCCTACAACAGAATTCCTTACATTCCTTACACTGAATTGAGACCATATAAAAGATTAGGAAGGAAGGATTGCAAGGAAATAGTTCTGGGGATTCTGTTGTTGTTCGGCTTGGTTCCAGCGCAATTATTCTTGGCTCTTTGGCTGGGGGGTCACTCCTGGTGGTCCCTAGGGCACTGTGTAGTACCAGGGATATAACCTGGGCCTCCCACATGCAAAGCCTGTGCTCAGCCCATTAAACTGTCTCTCCAGTCAAGAAAACTGTTTTTATCTCCCCTTCTGACTTCTCAAAAGGAAATGAGATGCTGGGCAGAACTTAAATGATCTACTGAATGTCTTTAGAACTCTTCAAGTACCTTTAAGGTACCTTAAAAGTTCAATCAATTTAGGTATAATTTTTGGAAACAATTTATTTCCAATTCCAAAATTCGAGGAATTTTCTCAAATAACATAAATGCACAATGGCTAGGCTGGAAAGACAGCTCAAAGGGCTGAGCACTTGCAAGGGATCAGGGCTCTATCCTATGTACTGAAGGGTTCCCTTAACACTGCTGGGAGCGAACCCCCCACCCTCACATACATACAAATTAGTAGTAGCCCCCAGTACCACCAGGCATCTCCGTCCTCCCTCCCTAGAAATCATACACACAGTGGCCTGGACTCTTATCTTACCCAGCTTTTCTGACTGTGAGAATCACTCTGAAGCAAGATTGATTCCTAGGTCAGTGAGGGGGTGGGCATGAAGGGTGGGGGATAATCAGCCTATTGAAATACCAGGGCCAGAGCAATAGTACAGCAGCAGGGGAGGGTGCTTGGCTTCCTTGAAAGCAGCTGACACAAGTTGGATCCTCAACATCCCTTATGGTTCCCCAGCACTATCAGGAGTAATTCCTGAGCATAGAGCCAGGAGCAAGCCCTGAGCACCAATCCCCACAAAATATAATATATATTAAGTATATAAATATTTATTTATATTTCATATATTATATACATATATTAATATAGTAAATATACATATTCCTACTTATATATTTAATATATTACATATATGTATATGTATTTATTTTTATCAGGACTGGCCGGATCTAGCTAGGTTTGAGGAAGGGCAGACAGGGATGGGATTCTTCCACTGGGGAACCTAGAACCTCAATGTCAGCAGGGTCCAGGGCCCCTTCCCTAATTGGCTAATTTAATGCGAAGACCACTGAGCATCTCTGAGTTCACTGGGCAGGAGTTTTAGAAAAAGAGGCAGTGTCCTGGGGATACAGCAGAGCGAGTAAGGTGCCTTGCATGTAGCCGACCAGGGTTTATCGCCAGTATCCCATAGAGTTGAGCACTGCCAGGAGTGAGCCCTGAGTGCAGAGCCAGTAGTAACCACGAGCATCACCAGGTGCGCCCCAGCTCCCTGCCCCTCAAACAAGAGAGAGTTGAGGAGGCAGTAGAAGCCTCTCAGGATCCCACTGTAACGAGAACTGAGCCTGCCTGGGCACAGTGTGGCTTTGACAGCACTGGGCTGCTTCACGTATTTCCTCTCAGTGCCTTAGTTTTTACCCATTAATGAAAGAAAAAAGTTGGATGAGAAATTCCTTGAAGTCCCAGACAGTCAGATATGCTGAGACTGATTTTGGCCCTAGATAATGGCTCCAGGCTCCAATGGCATTTCCCAGACCAGCATGGCAGGCCACCAGTGTGTACCTCTTATTTTATCTTCTTTTGACTAGTGATTCATCACTAGACAAGCTTAGTATGAGATCACTGCCTTCAAGAGGTGCCCCACTGGGGGCCGTAGCAATAGCACAGCAGGTAGGGCGTTTGCCTTGCACATGGCCAACCTGGGTTCGATCCCGGCATCCCATATGGTCCCCGAGCACCGCCAGGTGTAATTCCTGAGCCAGGAGTAACCCTGAGCGTCACCAGGTGTGATCCAAAAAAGAAAGAGATACCCCCAGCCCCTCTGGGATAATCACTCCCTCCTCCCAAAATGTTCAGGGCTTGAGTGAGGCTCGGCCTTGGGACTTCCAGAATGGATGGAGAGAAAATAGAGAGGAGCAGAGGGGGAGGTAGGGAAACCAGGGACCAACAAAATCATGACAGGCCCATTCCTCCTTGCTGTGCAAAACTTTCAAACCCAGCCCCCAGCCCTGGCAAACTGAGCTCTAGAGAACCAAAAGACTTGCTGCCTGGGTTGGAATGTCCAGTGGCTAAGGAAGAGTCTGGCAGAACCCATCTTTGGCTTTTTAAAAATTATTATTAAGAAGCCCATCCGTGGCCTGCCGCAGGTTATCAAAGCTTTGCAATCAGCAGAGGGACTGAAGGCAAAATGGCCACGGGCCGAATAACCTGCAGAGGAAAGGGGAGGGTGGCGGGGAGCTGCAGCGCAGAGGCTGGGGGGGGGGAGCCCAGCTCAGGCCCTGGGAGACAGTGCCATGCTGTGGCCACCTGCCGCCTCTGCGCCGCCTCCAGCAGCTGCTGCAGGTACCAGAGGCCTGTTCCTGACCCACTTTCCTCCCCAATCGCTATTTAGCTGTTCTGAGTGATGCTCTTGGCGTGCCAATCAGATACTGCAGCCTGCAGTGCAGTTTGCTACAACAGATTCACAGTTCCTAGTAAATTCAGTGGAAAAGTACTGTGTCAAGCAGCCTAATTACACTGACGCAAGCCCCACCACCATTCAGCAACTACTTTTATTGAATAACAACAATAAAAACACACCAAACGGAAAATGGCATAAAGAAGGAGATAGTATTTTTTCAGATCTTAGAACAACTGTGGTTCGCAAGTACATTTGAAAGTTTCGTCCAGTGTCCGTGGGACCTTGCTCAAATCCTGGGTGCTGGGTACACCCCTGGTCTGTGC
>JAJIBD010010510.1:12500-60158 GCA_021461705.1 Cryptotis parvus
CATTTCCCACCACCAACGTCCCGATTCCCTCCCCCCCCCTAACCTGCCTCTATGGCAGGTTCTTTACCTCTTTCCTTTCTCTTTCTCTCTCTTTTCGCTTCCTTCTCTTGCATATTGTGGATTGTAATATATATTTAGAGGTTATCATGTATCTTTTTGCCTGTATTTAATGCTCAGTTCTAGGTTGGTATTGACACTTTCGACAATTATTAGCACACTGTTCCCTTCTCTGTCTTACCTAACCTCTTACTCCCACACATTTGTGGTAATTTCCACCTTTGACAAGACCTCCTGACTGGAAAGTAACTTTTAAGAGTAGTCCCTCCACATGGCAAGAGGCTGTGGCTGGGGGCCAGAGAAATTGTAGACCTACCAGGTAATGTGCTTGCTTTGCATGCAGCTGACCCAGGTTCAGTCCCCAGCATCCCCTATGGTTCTCCAAGCACTACTGACTGCAGAGTCTGGAGAACCCCTGAGCATCACTGGATGTGGCCCCACCTCCAAAATTTTTTTTTTTTAAGAAGTTGTAGCTAGAAAACTAGAAAGCAGAGCATCAGGCCAGAGTGAGGAAAACTGTGGGGCAAAAAGGCTTAGCCCAAGGGAGCCGGTCTACCTCAGCTTCCCAAACGCTTTGCTACCTAGGGTCAAACTGACATCCAGACAAATCTTCAGGACGGTGCCAGCCTGCGCCAGTTGTGCTCAGCAGACTCAGAAAGGGCCAATATGTTACAGAAGGCCCACCCGGCTCACTCAGGATAACAAAGGGAAGTGTAATTAGAGGGAAGGAATTGAGGACACTGCCAACTATCTATGCCTCCAAAACTTCCCTTTAGCTGGAGAGAGAGAAAAAAAAAAGCAAAACAATAATCTAGTGGTAAACCAGTGCTTAATGCAATGAAAATATCAGCATGGGGAGAGAGAAGGAAGGCAAGGAAGGTCCCATGGGCTGGTGGGTAGAGAAGGCCTGACCTTAATGTGTCAGCAACATCTGAACAAACGCCTGGGGAAAGGAACTAGGACTTTGAGATGATTATGGAAGCATTCGTTCATTCCTTTATCCAATAAACACCTACTTTGTGCCAGACACTGTGAACCTGAGACGAATTAAGACAAGAACAGCATAACACTTGGAGAATATATCACGTGGTAGGTGTCATTTTAAGCACTTTACCTGAAGGAACTCACGTAAGCCCTCCCCCCAAATCCTATGTAAGGATGACGACAAGTTATTCTCGTCCTGATTTCGCAGATGAGGTCAATGAGACATCGTGAATGCAGCTCAGTTGACTCAACCAAGTGGATGAGCCAAGATTCACACCTAGGCTGTCTGGCTCTGAAATGTTTTATTTCCTTTTATTTTACAATTAACAGTTTTATTATAGTATGATTTGATAGGTTTTGACATACATAACTCAGCAAAATAACCCGCACTATATTCAAGCTAGTGAACATACCTAGCTTGAAATCTCAAAAATGTCTTCATACAGCTCTGGGCAGTTCTAACAATGTCTCATTGACAGAAACAGAGAAGTCAGGTGGGGAAGTGGTGGGGCCTTGGTTTGGGGTTTCAAATAGATTACAGCAAAGGAACAGACGTGTCCAGCAAAACCAAACCCTTAGCCTCTAATGACAGGAAGTTCCCATGAACAGTGGTGAGGGATATTGGCGAATATTGGCATTTTGATGGTGGGTGTGGTGTGATTGCACTACACTCCTAAAACATAAACATTTACACTTGCAAACCAATGTCATGCCAATAAAAAATAAATGAAAGGAAAAAACCTAAAGTGAAATAAGATGATGCTTAGCAAGAGCACTGAAAACTGAACATGCTAAACAGTGATAGTAGGAAGGACCTTGGGATAACACAGAGAGAACCTGGCACTCTGGTGGTTAAAGTGTGTCAGGGATGCCGCGGGTCCCCAACAGTGCCGGGAAGCGAAGTTCCCTTCTACCTCCGAAGACGGGGGAAGACTCAGGAATCCGATGCAGTTTTAAAAGGCTTTACTTATCATAGGTTCAGGCATACAAATCAGCAATAGGAAAAACCCTGTGCTTAGGATTCCCAGCTAGAACCCCAGTCACATGTAGGCCAAAATGGCAGCCACCACGTTTTAAGGCCCTGTAAAGAGGAGACAAAGACAAGACTCCCAAGAAGAGTGCAAGCCCCAAGAGAGCCCAAAAAGAGAGCCCAAAGAGAGAGAGAGAGAGAGAGAGAGAGAGAGAGAGAGAAAGAAAGAGAGAGGAAGCAGGCTGGTTTTATACCCCTGCAACTCAGACCTCCCACTATTATGGGAAACAGGAAGGGTTAAATGCCCCTAGGTAATTTCTCCCAGCACCTCACCTAGGTTCTATTATATGCTAATGTTTTGAGCCAAGATCTGCCTGGAAATGCCTTTATAGAAAAGGGGTTTCTGAGATGGCATGTCTCTGTACCAAAGACTATACTAATGCCAGCTAAATATTTCTCCAAGCCTTCACAAGAGTCTCCCTCTACTTCATGGTAGTTTTGTATTTTAATTGCCTTTGAGTTATCAGGGAGCCATGCTTGCTTGCTTGAAGGCAAGCAGCACTTCTCTCTGGTCTAATTACTTAGAGATCCAAAGTGGGCAGGAAAATATGCTGGTAAGATCTAGCTACTCCCACGATGATTGTGGTAGCATGAGAGAATATTTATACCAGCTAGTACAGAATACATGGTCAGATAAACTGCCACATTTAGACTACCCCCCTATCTACTTAGTGATTTGCAGGAGGCAATCCAGGGCAGATGCAGAGGCTCTTAGAGGAGTCCTGCAACAAAGTGGGTAGCAGCACTGCCAGTACACAACTAAAGTATCAGTATTGAGCCCAGAACGATAGTACAGCAGGTAGGGTGCTTGCCTACCAATAGTACCATATACTACTTCGAGCACCACCAGGAATGATTCCTGAGTGCAGGGCCAGGAATGAGCCCCAGTACCACTGGGTGTACCCACCCACCCACCCAAAACTAAAAAGCATCAGTAATTCTCTAAACTACAACTTAATATGACGGAAGATAATGATATGATAGTGAAATGTTGGGCATTGTGGTTTACAAACTGTATTAGTGGGCTTATATATTAACTATTTCACATCACTGATCTTTTTAAACAAATTTCAGTATATTTTTGTCGTTCTTTTTACGTCTAGTTCTCTTCTTATGGGTTTTTTTAATACCATATGAGCCTGGGCGAGCTCTCTGCTCTCCCTGCAGCCAAGGAGCCCAGGGAGGCGGGTCTGCCCGCCAGCCCAGCAGAGCCTTAACAACCACACCCCCACCTTGGGGCCTCCATTTTCCACTCCCTCCCACCAGCCTACATCCGCCACGCAGCCAACCGCGTTCACATTAAAGCTGGCTTAGGATGACTGCAAGAGTATGACCGCAGCCTGGCAAGCTACCCGTGTTGTTTTGATAGCCAAAACGTAACAATTATGACCTCCTTCTGGAATGCATTGTGGCTCTTTATGTTCCTGGAGCAACAGATGCCCTTGGGCTCTACTAGCATGACAGGACATATGGAGATGTTACTGGGACCCGCCGAGCAAATCGATGAACAATGGGAGACAGTGATACAGTGATACAACTAAAAAAAAAAACAGGCTTTATTTGGAAGAGGAAGGGGATAGAGGGAGAAAAGAAGAGTGGGAGAGAGAGAATAACACACTCAAGAGAGATCAAGCACACATCTCAAGGGCTTCTCCAGAGTGGAGTGGGGGGGCTCCTTCACATCTCCACATTAGATACGAAAGTATAAAGCACACAACTCAAGAGGGGAGGTGTGGGCAACACACGTGCTCAGGTACCACACACACTCAGCGCAACATATGGGCTCAGGCAGCATATTCATGTACTTCCTTTGTTCAGGTTGGCTTGTATAGGGTTTCTTCCAAGCTGCCCCACGTGGAGCTTCCTAAGCTTCCTATCCAGGAAAGAGTCCATTGCTGTGGTGGTAGCCAAGGCGGGAGAGTTGGAAGTAGTGGATGGTCTTCTTTGAAATTCTTTTCCTGGCCTTTGTTCCTGTTGGAGCTGCTCTCTGATGTGGGCACTGGTCTGGGCCTTCTCTGGGTCTATGCTGGTACCAGGTAAAGGTCCTATCAGCCTTAGTTCCTGTGCTCACAGGTAAGTTTTTGCAGTCTGGAGTTCTATTACTTCCCAAGAACTCAGTGCTATGAGGGCCGCTTCCTGTCTGCCTTCCTGACTCAAAATCACTCAGCACTGGTGATGGGTGTGGTATTGGAACTGCATGCATGAGAAACCATTATGGATAGCATTGCAAAATACAAAATTTCAATTAAAAAAAAATCAATCATTGTCCTCACTGATTACAAATCCAAATGAAGCCCAAATCTTGGCCTGGCATTAGAACACTGTCACAAACTGGCCCCGCTGGACCTTTTATAACATTACTTCAGGTTCTTTAGGTACCCAGAAAATGAATCACTTCTAAGCCCTGAATTCACTTTGTGATTCCTGTCTATGAATTTTGTTTATCTTATGCTCCAATTGTAAAGCTTACTTCTTATTCAAATCCTACTGGAGTTTCAAGTCAGCTTAAACACCACCTCCATTAAACTTTCCCAAAGACTTCCAATTCACATTATGCTATCTACAATTATCATTACCCGAGGGGGGAGTTTCATAAAATACTAATGTCCAAGAATAGTCCAGAGTTACTAACTTAATCAGTTTGGGGAAATAAGTAAGCCATTGGGTTTATTTTGTAAGTTCACTAGGTGTTTCTAAAGGGCAACCAGGTTAGAGGTTTTCTCTCCCCTCAGTGAGCTACAATCTATTTTTTAAAATATACAATTTCTTGGTATTTAGTAGAACTTGTTAGTCCTATGCCAGAATGGTTGTTGGTACTGGTGATACTGTGGGAAAAATTATTTTACTTAGGTAACTTTGATAGTTTTGCAAATATTTAGATATTTTTATTCCAAGCTGTATCTTATACTCAGGGACTCATACTTGCAATTACTGGGCAAGAGGATGGAAATAAAGGAGCAAAAATGAAAGGGTCTCTTGAGAGAGCATTGAGAGAAGTTTTATTCACAGACACCTTATCTCTCTTCAAAATAGCACACTGGGGGCTGGAGCGATAGCACAGTGGGTAGGGCATTTGCCTTGCACACAGCCAACCTGGGTTCAATCCCCAGCATCCCATATGGTCCCCGAGTACCACCAGGAGTAATTCCTGAGCAAAGAGCCAGGAGTAAATGCTTAGCGTTGCCGGGTGTGACCCAAAGAGAAAAAAAAATTAGCATATTGTCTGCAAACAAATGCTGTTTCAAATTCATCTTTTGCCTAATGCTTAACACATAAGGTGCTCAATAAATAAAAGCTTGTTGTATGAATGAAAGAACAGTGAATGGGTCAGTGTGCCTGGTCCACAGCTACTTCCCTATAATACCCAGGGAAGTCCATGAGATACACTAGGTGTCTCCTAGAAAATTTGCTAAATTGTGTATTCTGGACTGCATTTTGGGACAAGTCATTGCAAAGACACTTGTTTCTGGGAATAAATAAACCAGAAGGTCTACAGAATTGCATAGTGATCCTGAAATCATCAAGCCAACCTCCTCCTCCTTTTGAAGATAAACCGGACACCCAGAGAGCTGACTGCCCAACTGGCCCACAACCATGGAAGAAGTCAGTGGCAAAGCTGACCTGAATCCCGCTCTCATTCCATCAAACAGAAACAATTTCCATTGGTACTGGATTTTTATTTATGAGTGCCGATAATTCAATAGGTCAGATTAGAAAAAGCAAAACTATAGAAACCTCAACTTTCTTTGGTTTCAGAACTGTACTGGCTAATGCCTGCATATAATGCAGCTAATTGTCTGCACAATTATCACTACGCATCACCACACAACTCCACAATTCACACTAGGTCAGGCAGACAGGATCTCCCAGAGAGGGCACAGGTTAGTGAATTTCCAACTGTGCATGTAACTCTGAGCATCTCTCTTTCCTTAACCTTAGCTACCATACGTTTGAAATATAAAACAATCTCAGACTACATGCAGGAACTATGTAAAGAAAGTCAATCACTAGAAAACTTGAGAGCAGGAGCTCTGTCTAGGTGAGAAAGACCAGCAGGGGCTGGGATTGTTCACGAAGCAATGAAGCATGCACTATGCAAGTGGCTGACCAGATATTTCTGGTATAGGCAAGTAAGTTTTAGCCTATAAAACAGAAAATTTCTTTTCTTAAAAACCTACAAAATACGGCGTTTGCCTTGCATGCGGCCAGCCCATGCCGGCCCAGGCTCGATCCCCGGCATCCCATATGGTCCCCCGAGCACCGCCAGGAGTGATTCCTGAGTGCAGAGCCAGGAGAAACCCCTGAGCATTGTCGGGTGTGACCCAAAAAGAAAAAAATATATAAAAAATAAAAGCCTACAAAATAAAATCCATTTGACTGTAATGAAGCCCAACTTTTTATAATATTGTTCTAAACAAAATGCTCTTCACACGTGCCAAGTATTCTATATGGTCAGCATGGGAAACGGAATGTTCTAGGAACTAGAATGTGCTCACTTGGCCTTGCTGAAACTCTCCAGTCCAGGGAGGGTCCAAATGAGAACCCCAGCTCTCATGGAGATCCCAACAGGGGTTCTGAATCATGAATGAAAACTCCATCCCATGGACATGGAGACTATCATGCTGAGTGAAATTAGTCAGAGGAAAGGAAAAGGACAGATATAGAATGACTGCATTCATTAATAGGATATAAATAGATACCAGTGTTTTACTAAGTGTGGGAAATGGTAATGGCAGATTAAAACTCACCATTGAATATACACAAAGAGACTTAAGTGATAAACTCTAAATATCTGCAGGGCTAGCCACAATGTGTAAAAGAAGAGGGAGAGAGATGCAGAGACAGAGAGAGACAGAGAGAGAAAGAGAGGATACTGGTGTACCTGCTATTGAGGTAGCCTGGGGGTAGGCAGGAGGGGGTGGGGTACATTGGTGGTGGAAATGGGGCACTGGTGGAGGGATGGGTGCTGGAATACTGTATTACCAAGAACCAATTATGAACACCTTTGTAATTGTATATCTCACAGTGGTATAATAAAAATTAAAAAAAAAAAAGAAAACTCCATCCCATATAACTTACATTGTCAAATAAATGGGGCTACAGTAATATGGCATTTCTTTGAAACTGGCAAATGTGAACTGGGCATAGATTAGAAAAAAAAGGCAGAGAGTTGTTTAACTAGAGCAAAGATTTTCTGTTTAACCTGATTAGAAGAATCGTCTGGGGCACTGAGCCCTACCAAATTAAAATCGCCATGGGCAGACACCTAGCCCTTTAGCATGCAAACTAGGTGATTCTCATGAACTGGCTCATCCGGGAAACACCAACCCAGAAAAATCATAGTATCCCCTTAATAGGATAATTCTTAAAAAAAAAGGGGGTAACTATATAAAGCTCTTGGCGTGGAGCCCGGCATATAATAAGTGCTCCATACGTGTTTGTTGTTTTGTTATTTAATTATTAATAATGCATTCCAGATCCAAATAGTTACATTTGGGCTTCTACAACAGAAAGAGCAAAGAGTACAACTATCCTGAGGTGAAAGAATTTCCATGACTTACCTCTTCTTTCTTATCATCTGTATCCTATTATTCACCCAGCACAATGGTTCTCAAAGCACAGTCCCTAAGCCACCAGCAGCAGCATCACCAGGGAAATCACTAGTAATGAGAATTCTCAGGCCTCACCCAGGTGAGTACACCATTGGAGGTAGTACAGAAATCTGTTCTTCAGATGATTCAAGCTACAGTCTGAGAACCATTGCTCTAGCATCTTATTAGGCCAAAAACAGCCCCTGAGCCAGCCGCAAGGCATAGTAGAAATGCAATCTTGGTCCCCATCCCAGACCATTGCTTTTTAAAAATGTTTTTATTGAATCACAGTGAAATATGCACCTACAAAGTTATCTGTGATTGAGTTTCAGTCATACAATGTTCCAACACCCATTGCTTCACCAGTGTGTATTTCCCATTACTCCTATCCTAGTTTCCCTTCAGCCCTCTCAGCCCCCTGCCTGCCTCTATGGAAGTCACCTCTCTCTCTTTTCTCTCTCTCTCTTTCTCTCTGTCTCTTTCTTCTCCCTCTCTTCTCTCTCTCTCTCTCTCCATTTTAATGTAGCCCCCAGATGACTCACAGGCACAACACAAATTGAGCAGTACTGTCTGAGCTCACAGAAACATAAAGATTTCAATTTACACAAGATTATATGGAACCAAACATATTACTGTTTATAGTTTTTGGCAAGTGCAAATTTACATTTTAATTAAATTTTTATTGATTTACCATTGGTTTGCAAACTCTATAAATTTCTGTAAAAATATGAACACCCCTATATAAGTCTCACCTAAACTATTATCAAAGTCCTAGTGCCATTACCATTTCAGAATGATTCTTTCTGCCCATCCCTTTCCTCCTTACTCTAATAATCATATTTTTCATAGAATCTAAGAACTATTGTTGCTGTGATTTGTTGGTTATTCATAGTCCATATGAGAAAAGCCGGGGCCGGAGCGATAGCCCAGCGGGTAGGGCGCTTGCTTTGCACGCGGCCGGCCTGTGCCGGCCCGGGTTCGATCCCGGCTTCCCATATGGTCCCCCGAGCACCGCCAGGAGTAGTTCCTGAGTGCAGAGCCAGGCGAAACCCCTGAGCATTGCCGGGTGTGACCCAAAAGCAAAAAAAAAAAAAAAAGAGAGAGAGAGAGAAAAGCCATCCAATAACTGTCTTTCTGACTTAGTTCTCTGAGCATAATCACCTCAAGTTCAAATTATGTTGCCTCAGAACCAAGATTCCATCCTTTTCTCTCTTTTTTTTTTTTTTGGGAAACATACTCAATGGCACTCAGGGCTTACCCCTGGTTTTGAGCTCAGTGATCACTCGTGGCAAGCTTGGGGGACCATATGTGGTGCCAGGGATCAAATTCAGGCTAGCTGCATGCAAGGCAAGACCCTTCCTGATGAATGGCTGGACTATTTCATCATTTTTGTTTGATTTTTGTGTCACCCCTGGTAATGCTTAGGGCTAACTCCTGGCTCTGTGCTCAGGGATCACTCCTGGTCATGCTCAGGGTTCATATATGGAGTGCCAGGGCTCAAACCCAGGTTGGCCACATGCAAGTCCCCTAACCCCTGTTCCATCACTTCCCTTTCTCCTCTTCAGATCAGGACCTAGGAGTGCTAGTCCTGGGTCCTACAGTATTTGTTTTTGCTTTTTTTTTTTTTTGAAGGAATCCCCACACTGCTTTTCGCAGAGGCTGCAGCAATTTACATGCCTGCCAACAGTGGCAGAGTTCCTCTGTCCTCCGTTTCCAACATCGTTGTGTCCCGTCTTCTCAGTGTACCCAAGTCTCAGGGTCTCACTTGCCGGCCACGGCAAGGCAAACGCCCTACCCGCTGAACTATCGCTCTGGCCCAAGATAGGACTTTCTTACATGGTCTTGGTTCCTTTGTCAAAACATTTGTATCACTTGTCTTGTCCTCCCGTTTCTCGAGCAGGAACCAAGTCACATCTTCATTTGTCCCTGTTCGCATGCTAGTAAAGCCCAAGGGCCTCTGTTCACTCCAGGAACATGAAGAGCCTCAAACAATTTCTTCAGGTCATAGGAATGAGATCTATTATTATCACTGGTTTTGGCATATCAAATACTATATGGGTAGCTTGCCAGGCTCTGCCATGTGGGTGCTCAAAGTTTTTGCATTAACTGATGTACCACGGCCATGCAGAAACTGGGAGAGCCGGTAGCAGCTCCATCTGTGTCTATGAAATAGGCTTCTCTCTAGGGTGGGGTTCTGACGAGCTGGGCTTGAGACTGGCTTCTCCCTTGGGTGGAGCTCTGACGAGCTATGGAATCTGGAATCCAGACGTTTTAAATGGCTGCTGTCATGGTGCGGGGATTCCTCTGGCTTCTTCCAAGGCTCTATTGGGGTGGCAGGCACTGGCCCGAACCCGCCCTTCCTCCTGGATGCCTCATGATCAGCCGAGCACAGGGAGACCAGGTAGCAGCTCCATTTGTGTCTGTGAAATAGGCCTCTCTCTAGGCTGTGGTTCTGACGAGCTGGGCATGAGATTGGTTTCTCTCTTGGGTGGAAGTCTGAGGAGCTGTGGAATCCGGACATTGAAAACGGCTGCCGTCATGGTGCAGGGGTTCACCCGGCTTCTTCAGAGGCTCTGAGAGACTGTCCTCTGGGGGATCTGTGCGCCATGACTCTGCAATTGGTTCCATCTTGATGCTCACTTCTGGTCTGGTGAGTGAATGTCCCAGTGACACCAGGTGACTGTAGGTTTCCAGCATCACATCCCGGTACAGGGTCCGCTGATTTTCATCCAGGTGCTGCCACTCTTCCCAGGTGAAGTCCACAGCCAACTCCTCGAACACCACCATCCTGTGCTCACTTTACAGATGAACTTGTCCTACGGTGTAGCCTGACATGTTGGGTCTACGTGACTGGTGAGCCATTGTGCACTATGACAGGAAGGAAGAGAAAGTCCCCTTCTGGAATTCTTTGTTGTTTTTCTTTCGAACCACACCAGCAGCACACAGGGGTTACTCCTGGCACTACACTCAAGAATCACTCGGCAGATCTGGGACCATCACGGGATTTCTGGCAGCTAACAAGGCAAGCTCGCAGTTCCTGTACTATCTCTCCAGGCCCTGAAATTTTTTTTGCAAGAAGCAGCAGAAACCCTGAGACATGTGGGCAGAATCAAGGGTGACTTCACTTTCCTGCATAAACACTAGTGGTATATAAAGGCATAGGCTTAAATATGGGCTCACAATTCTACTCCCACTGGTCTGTGCATCTGTGTTGTAGTGACCTTACTGTTTTTGAGTACTGCTTTACAGTATAGTTTAAAGTCAGGGGGATAAGATTCTTACATTTTTTTCTTTTCTTTCAGAATAGCTGTAGGTTTTCAGGTCTTATGATACCATGAAAATTTTACAGCTGTTTGTTCTAGTTCCCTAAAAAAATGCCATTGGGATTGTCATAGCAATTGGACTAAATCTGTAAGTTGCTGTAGGTAATATGGTCATTTTAACTTTTTTTTTTTTTTTTTGCTTTGTGGGTCACACCCGGCAATGCTCAGGGATTTCTCCTGGCTCTGCACTCAGGAATCACTCCTGGTGGTGCTCATGGGACCATATAGGATGCCGGGAATCGAACCCTGGCCAGCATGGGCTGGCCGCATGCAAGGCAAACGCCCTACCCGCTGGGCTATCACTCCAGCCCGTCATTTTAACATTTTAATATGGTCATTTTATTCTTCCAGTATACATGAACACAGAACATCTTTTCTATCTCTCCCTACATTTTATTTCTTTTAACAGTGTCTTGTAGTTTTCAGTGTATAGGCTTATCACTTTTATACACAGGTATTTGATCTTATTTGATGAGATTGTGAATGCAAAGGCTCTCTTTAGTTCATCTTCCTCTAATTCATTATCTGTAGAAATGCAGTGATTTTAATAGATTAATTTTGTACCCTGTTACTTTATTTCTAATCATTATTGGTAGCATCTTTAGGATTTTCTACATTTATTATAATTTAAGTGACAACTGTAGTAGTTTTACTTTTTTTTCCAATCTGGACTCATTTAATCATTTTATTAACTAATTGATCTGATTTAATTATTGACAAGTGATTTGGTTTGGTTTGGTTTGGTTTTGGACCACACCAGTATGTTCCTAGCTAAGTAACATTTCTAGGAACTTACTAGTCACTGTCCTTTACACAGGTTACCTTGTTTATCCTCATCAAATCTAGAAGGACTTTTTAGTCCTGCTTTACGGATCAGAAAATCAAAGACCAAATCAGCAAAGTACCTTGCTGAAGGAGATAGCGAAGAACGATCGATCGGGCTGGTCCTCTCTGTGTGAAAGTCTGTGTTTCTTTCTCAACCCCATGATGGATGCAGATGGCAACTGACACTCTGGCTAAGCAGAAACATCACCTGCCTGCTAGTACACATACAGTAATGTCAGAAAAGAGGGGATTCCCAACTTAGGAATGAGCAAACCTGCAAAAGCGTATGTTTCTGAAACCATAGAAAGAAATAAAGCAGGTAGGGCACTTGTCTCACAAGTGGTTGATGGCACCCAACATAGTACCACAGCCATGCCAGGAGTAAAGTCAGGATAAACCCTGCCATCACTGGGTGTGGCCCCCAAATAAAACTAAAAATATGTATTTCTGTGTCAGATATTAACAACTAATGATAGAATTACACACATATCAAACTATTTACATCATGACTTCCACAAGGAAAGGCATTCCAAGTCACAGCACCAGAAGGTAGTAGATCCCTGCAGGGTCGATACATCTGTGCTCCAAAAACTTGTTAGTATGTTGTTTGAATCAGCATAAATGAATGCCTCCAGGGAAAAAATTCCTCCCCAGATGTTATGGCTTGGGAAACATCCGTTCATTCCCTCACTCAACGATTCTGAGTTTCCCTTGGAAGGTGCTGTGCTGGGTGCTATGGGTGATAAGCAATGAAAATGATCCATGCCTCTAGAAAGTCCAGTAAGGACACACACACACACACACACACACACACACACACACACACACACATACATTCAAGGTAGGAAGTGTTGAGTGACAACAGAGAATTGCTAATGGAAGTTCTAAGAAGGGAGACATCACTTAGGACCACTAAGTGGATCTAAGAGACCACTTCAGAAAGATGAAAGATCACTTCAGGGAAGGCTTCCCAGGGAGGTGCCATCTACAGCTAAGGCTGGAAAGATAGGCAGAACACGGTACACAGATAGGCAATGCTGGCACTCTGGCCGAGAGAGGAGTGTGAAAAAAGGCATGGAGGTGTGAGCGAGAAGGTCACGCTGTGAAGGTGCAAGTGTCGCCTTCCTTAAAGTGAAAGGTTCACCAAACTCGAATGTGGGAGACCAACTAGAAAGGCATTTAGAGGGGAGATTCTAAATGGCAGGTTGGTTGGGAGATGGGAACTTTACTCTGCACATACAGAGCAAAGCTCCACATGACTCATCACGTTACATAATAAGCCATGAAACTCCAAATCCTTTCGAAACACGCTAGGGTGAAAACAAACATTTCTGAATTGGCACTATCATTGTTTTCAAGTTTGCTTCTTCCATTAGACTCTATTCAAATGGCTTTGAACACTGGTGGATGCTCAAAAGATGCTGAACGCGTGAACAAAGGAGTGCATAAGTGAGAGCACTAATGAGGAGCGGGGGGTTATGAGCAGATGAGAGGTGGCTCCAATTGCTCTGTAGTATGAAAGGAAAGGGGCTGAAGGGAGGGCCACTGGGGAGAGACTGGAGGCAACAGATCTAATGAGTGGGAGGCGATTGTGACTGTGATTGGAAGGGAAGAGGTAGCCAACAATGGCACCAGGAAAAAAAAGGGACGACACAGACATAGGCTTAGCACCCGACCAGCATGCTAATCAGACATCAAAACCACCCCGAAATTTAGAGCTTGGGAAACAGGGGGGTGTGACAATACCCTGGAGAAATAGGGTATTGGAAAAACAAGTTTTTGATAGCTATTACTTCACTTCATCCTCACAATGCTGGGAAATTTCTCTCTGATCTCAGGTCCTCTGACTCTCAGTCATACACTTTCTGGCCCCTTGCTGCTTCTCGAATGTGCCAGGCTGCTGCCACCTTTAAAGACCTTCACGTTTGGAGACTTTTCACCATGGGTCTGTATGAACCAGGCCCTCAGCAGCTCCACTTTTTCCCCAGAACATCCTCTCTCAATGAGGCCTACCGAAACCCCGTTTATTTTGAGCAGCTCTAGTAAGCACCCACACTCATCCTATCTCCCTGCCAGAATCCCCCTAAAGTTCCCCATGCCCTCTTTTCCCTTTCGGATTGAATTTATTTTCCTTGCTATACCTACAGACTAGTGTTGCTCTCCCCTCACTAACATGTCAACTCCACAAGGCCAAGGATTTCCATCCTCTTACAGCCCAGGAGCAGTGGCTGGAACACAGCAAGTCTGCAAAGCCTGTTTGATGAATTATCTCCATTTCATAGGTGAGGAAACTGAGGCTCAGAGAAACAGCATGACTTTCATTAAACATTTACTGGTCAGTGGTGAGAGTCTTGAGTTCTAATATGACTCTGTCCGGCCAACGTCCACTCTGCCAGGCTGAGTCTTGCTGCAGAGAAATTAGGTTGAAAAGGGACAGTGGCCCATCTGAGCAGGCAATGAGATATGTGAGATTGAAGTGAATCAGACACACAGCCACAACACAGTGGTTGGCCTGGTTGAGGACACGTCCATGTGTGCGGGTTCTAAAGTGCCTCAGCCTAAAAAAAAAAGACTTTGACCTCAGAATCACCAAATGAACCAATGGTTAATCTTCCAAAACTGAAGCACCAAACCATCTTCTCCAGCAAGTAACTCCTGGTTTGTTTGTTTGTTTGCTTGTTTTGCTTTTGGGGTCATGCCCAGCGATGCTCAAGGTTCACGCCTGACTCTGCCCTGAGGAATTACTCCTGGGCATGTTCAGGGGACCATATAGTATTCTGGGGATCAAACTCGGGTAGGATTGTGCAAGGCCAATGTCCTAACCACTGGACAGTCCCCAAATCCTGATATTTTTATAGCAATGGAAATGGTCAAATGATCATCTTCGGGACTGTATTTAACCAAGAGAGGTCATCTGTTTCCCTTTGTGCTGCCTGCCCAGCCGACCTGAGCTTGGCTACACGGCCGCTCTGATGCCTCTGCCTAATCCATACATTGCAGGCTTGATTCACAGCCGGCACTTTAGCACACACTGGAGCTGCTCAAAATAAACGGGGTTGGCAAAAGTGTAATTATTTCCAGCAAAAGAGTTGGTTCTGCATTTTGACAGTCATCTGATACATTATTGTACTCAAAGCTAAACTGTGAAACTGCAAAATTAAAAGAAGGCAATTTTTTAAGTTTCAAAAGTACTCATTATTAAATTATAAAGCAGGCCATTTATGATGAGTCAGTCCAAAATCGGGAAGATAACAATGAAAAACTGTAGGAAGCTTGACTTCTTTGTCTAACTGCTCCACCATCCATGATTCAAGTCCACTGTGAGTACTAACACACCTTATCCAGCACCTGGGTCAAACTTGGCCCTCAATAATGTCCACCTTCTTCCTCAATTGCCATTTTACTTTCCCAACAGTAAAATTTGCAAGTACCTCAATTTGTCTGTTTGTTCATGATCCCATTATCTCCAAAGAGCTCTCAGACCAGTGGGGTGAGCCAATAACTCTTACACAGTGGGGGATGAGTGCCAAGAAAGGGGGGTGGGGTTTCACCTGAAATAAAAAGGAGTTAGACTTGTAGGAAAAGACCCCTTATCCCGTACGGGTGAGAAATCCTGGAGTGAGTTCAAAAAGGGGAACAGAGGCTGGCAGAGAGTGAGTAGAGGAGGGAGGAGGAGACCTGGAAGCCCAAAGGACACAGCATCAGGGAAAAAGGACAATCAGAACCGGTCTCAGGGGCTGTCACCGGAAAGCAGATGGCATTTGGATGCAACAGCCTCCTCATTGAGTGCAATGGTTGCCAGATGCACGGACTCCTCCAACCATAAGCAGCAGCTGGGCATGCGTCCCTGCAGCCTATCTCCCTCATCCCAAGCCCTGCTGAGGAGCTCCCCCAGATCATTCCCCTCCTTTCCAGGCTCACAGAGCTGAGACAGGTCAGCTCGCTCTCCTCAGAAGAGGCCTGCATGAAAACTAAGCAACCCGGGGTAATGCCCAAAAGAGCTAAATCAGCGGCACTTCAGGAAACGGAGCGTCCTTGGGAGACGGGGCCTATCACTTCACACAGGGTGTCCGCGGAAGGACAAACCGCGAAGTGCTTAACATTGGCCTTCAATTATTAAACGAGCCTGAACGAGCTCTGGCAATAAGACGGATCACACATACGGCGAGGGCTCGAGTGCGCCAGCCTCAATTGTGCGGGGGTCATTTATCAAGGTGTCAGCAGCCAGGATGAGTTTGAGGGCTCTCAGAGGCTGCAGAGTCACAGAGCTACTGGGATCTTTGAAAGAACCCTGAGATGCCAGGCACAGAGCAGGGAAGAGCAAGTCAAAAGAATCCTCACTTCCGAGAAGCACGCCTTTCCTTCAATGTCACTCAGCCCCGTTGGCAGAGCCCTCACAGTACCCGGCACCCTGAAGGCCAACTCACCCGGCCAGGTGTAGACTCAGGAGTTTCCTCAATTGCCTCCCCAGGGACCATCTTCCAGCCCTCCCGTACCCCGCACTTTGAGGGTGAGGTTCAGGAATCATACTTGCTATCCACGCCTGTCCTCTTAATGACTGCCTACCTCTGGACCTCCCGAGTAGACTTGTTGGGAAATGAAATCCAAGTAACTCATATTATTGATAATAACCAGATAAACTTAAAACCGAAGGGTCTATTCTGCACACGACCCCCCAACCCCCTCACTTTTTCACTCCTTTGTGTCCCTGAAAAAATATCTCCCTTTCTCTTCCCCTCTCCTCTCCTTCTTGGGCACTGCATTCACCTCTTCTGGATTCAGATGGGAACAGCTATTCTTTGGGGCCTCTCCCTGGTACATCACCACCTTGCAACAGGGGATTACCCTAACAAGCAGAAGTCTGGGGGTGAGTTCACGGCCGGCTCTTCACAAAGCTCTTTATGACAGCCCAGCTCACATGCCTGCACTCAGCATTCGTGCGCCCCGCTGACTCAGGTGTGAGATGTTCATTTCCCTCCCATATGCAACCTTCCTTCCCCACGTTGCAGCTGCTTCCTGTCTGCCTGGTCAGGCCCTGATCCATGCCTGAGCAGGCCTCTGCCCTCACCTGGTCTGTGCCACAGTTCCTGAGCCCTCGGAGGGAGAGGAGCCACTACAGCCTCGCTGTGCTCAAGAAGCAGAGCCGGCTCTGGGCCGCAGTGCAGCTGGCCAGAGCCGGTGGGATGAGAGGACACGGTGCCAGAGGGCCCGAACCGGGGACGTGTTCTTAGAAGTTCTGTCTTGAGGCCAAGAAAACATTTTCCTAGGATGGAAATGCTCCAGGAAGCCTAGGCAATGACAAATGAGCTGAGCCCAGGCATTCTCTGGAGTCTCTCAGCTCGCCAGAAGCCTTCCCATGCCCATAGACCATCTGCAAACGCAAAGGGGTTGTCATGATTGGGTCAAGGATGTGGGTCTAGGCAGTAGAGAGTCAAGATTGGGGTTCGGCTGGAGCAATAGCCCAGCAGGTAGGGCGCTTGTTTTGCACATGGCCGGCCTATGCCGGCCCAGGTTCGATCCCTGGCATCCCATATGGTTCCCTGAGCACCGCCAGGAGTAATTCCTGAGTGCAGAACCAGGAGTAACCCCTGAGCATCGCCGGTGTGACCCAAAAAGCAAAAAATAAATAAATAAATAAAGATTTGGGGACTGGGGGGTGGAGGGAGCTGAAGAGAGGAAAGAGGCAAACAAAGTATGCTGAGACATGAATCACAAGAGAAAACTGAGAACAGCAATGGGTGCTAGTGATGAGAAGTGGGTGTCTGATTGTCCACAGAGCACCCCTGATCCCAAAGTACCTTGAACGCCCCATCACTGGTTCAGCACATCAGATGATACACTGACCTGGGTCTCACCCACTACACTACAAACGTCTTGAGGGAACAGACCATGTCACAGCAGAGGGTCTACCAATGGCATCCAGCACTGTTCCCGGCAAAACCCCCAAGGTTCAGCGACCATCATAAGCTCTGTGATCTTACTGAGTCACAAAAACTCTCGAAGCCTTAATTCCCTAGTCTGTGGAGTGGAGATAATATGGTGACACTCAATGAGGAGGAAATAAGTGTGTGTGTGTGTCAAGTCCTTACCTGAAAACACTTGATACCTTCTCATGCCTCTGTAATTCAGGATCAGAACTCAACAATGGTCAGGCAGGATCAATGGTAGAAAACATTCATCAAGGAAATACCCGATCTAATTTATCCCACCCAATTGAAGTGGGATTGATTTAGAGGGGATAAATATGCAAATGTCCCAACGTTCTCCCTTCTGAAATCTGACATGCCATCTCGTCGGTAAAGAAGGGAACAGCACCAGGCCCAGACAAAGTCAGACCCGAACACCTGAAGAATCTGCCGTCGGTACTCATCAATACACTAGCTCAGCTCTTCACACGCTACCTGTCCAAATGCAAGGTGCCCTCCCAATGGAAAACCAGCAGGACAGATCTACTGTTCAAGAAGGGAGACATTCACGACATCGGAAACTACCACCCCATCTGCCTGTTGTCCATCATCTACAAGCTGTTTACATGAGTCATCCTGAACAGGATTAGCAGAACACTAGATGAAGGACAACCATGCGAGCAAGCAGATTTCCGGAAAGGATTCAGCACAATCGACCATATCCACACAGTAACCAAGCTCATTGAGGTTTGTAGGGAGTACAAGATGCCGCTCTGTCTCACGCTCATTGATTTACAGAAAGCTTTTGATTCTGTAGAGACTGAAGCAGTCATCGAAGCCCTAGTCAAACAGGGGCGTTCAAACCCAATACATCAAGATCCTTCGTGAGCTGTATTACGGATTCACCACCAGGATCTCACCATTCTACAAAGAAGTGATCATTGATGTCAAAAGAGGGGTTCGACAGGGTGATACCATTTCACCAAAACTCTTCAGCGCCCACCTCGAGAACATCATGGGACAATTAGAATGGGAAGGAATGGGAGTGAAGATAGATGGTCGGCAACTACTCCCCCCCCTCGCTGATGACATCGTTCTAATAACACCAAACATTAGCCAAGCGGCACAAATGCTGGCTGACTTTGACTGAGAATGTGGAAAGATAGGTCTACAGCTGAATCTGAACAAAACTATGTTCATGAGAAATGAACTAGTTCCTGAGGCCCCATTCACTCTCAATGGAACAAACATCTCTGAATGCAGCAGTTATGTGTACCTAGGTCGAGAAATCAACATGATGAAAGACCTAAAACCTGAGCTGTGCAGGAGGAAGAGAGCGGCATGGAATGCCTTCAAAGGCATCGAAGAAATAGCTAAAAAGGACAAAGAACCTCCGGCTCCGGGCACATCTCTTTGACTCCACCGTTCTCCCTGCATTAACATACGCCTCAGAGACCTGGGCCCTACGAAAGCAGGATGAGAATGCTATTCGGTCTCCCAGAGAGGAATCGAAAGAGCTATGCTTGGAATATCACGCCTCACTCAAGTGAGAGAAGGAATCCGGAGTTCTGACCTCCGTCGCTATTCCAGAATCAGGGACGCTGTCTCATTTGCCAAGGCATCGAAAATCAGATGGGCTGGACATGTAATGCGATTTGGAGACAACCGCTGAACTAGAGCCGTTACCGACTGGATCCCACGGGATGTCAAAAGATCACGTGGCCGCCCACCTACAAGATGGTCAGACTTCCTTGTTAAGACCCTGAAGGAACGGTTTGAGGCTCTTCATATTCCTGAATCAACCAGATGCCATTGGGCTACATTGGCACGTGATAGGGTCCAATGGAAATGTTACTGGCGCCCGCTCGAGCAAATTGATGAATAACGGGATTCAAGTGATCAAGTGATCAAAAATGAAAAAAAAAAGGGAAAAAAAAAGAAAATGTTAGAGAATGGATAGGGGACCCTTGAATCAGACTCTGAAAACACTGATATCTTTTCATGCCTCTGTGACAGGACAAAAGCTGAGATGCGCTCGGGAACTGCAGGGCTGGCTCTTAAGCAGCCCTGCAGTTCCCCGAGCTGCAGGAAACAGCGCCTGCACTGAAGCTGCAGTGAGCAGCCCACAGCAGAGTGCCAGAAAGTCTCCCCTATCTGCCGAGGAGAACCGACACCCCGAGAGACAGTCTCCCAAGAGACAGTTGGACACGCATGGCTCTGTGCTCCTGTGGCTGTGTGGCAGGTGGGAATAGGGGGCAATGCTGAGGACAAACAGAGTGGCAGTGGGTGGCGGTGAACAGGAATGGAGAGGGGGGACAGAGAGAGAGATGAGACAAGGCAAGTCAGGTACAAGGAGCTGAGTAGAAATCAAGGCTCAGAAAAAAATACAATTGGACTCTGGTACTCTCCTGAGGCATCTTCATCTTAGATCTGTGTTAGTTCAATATTTACCCAAAGGGGATACTGCTCCCCAGGACAGCACTGGACCCTCAGAGGCAATGGGGGTGAAGGGTGGGGACACTCCCTGTACACTCACATAAGAAGGCAGATTTCCAAGGGGGCACTGTGACTTTTTTTCTGGAAACGGGGCAGTAGGCCAAATAAGTTTCCAAACCTCTGAGTGAGATAAATCACCTTCTTTCCACACCATTCTCTGACCTGTGCAGCAATAACAGGGGAGCGTGCAGCATGGAAAATTCCAGCTGAAGGTTCTGACCATCGTAAGTGGGGCCCAGAGGACAGAGTCACCACTGACAATTCAACAAAACCACTGACAATAGGCCTGGGATTGGGCCAGTCCTTTTCTTCTCACCCCTAAGAAATGGGGGCCCCAGGTTCAGCGATGGACCTTTCAGGTCTATTTTTTTAAAGTCATCAATAGGAACCCGGAGGGAATCCAAGTCCATGAAAGGGCTTTTGTTATTTGTTCCTATAAAAGGATGTGATAGCTTCATTTGGAGGCAGGGGGGGGGTTGGGCCACACCCCCGTGATGCTCACTCCTTCTGGATCTGCTGCTCAGGGGTCACTCCTGGTGAGCTCAGGGGATAATATAGGGATACTGGGAATCAAACCCGGGTTAGGCCGCATGCAAGGTAAGTGCCCTACCCACTGTGCTATTGCTCCAGCCCCAGACATGATGGCCTCTTTGTCTTACTTGTTCTTTTGCCATCAAAAAAGATGCACCGACTCACCAAGCCTCTCGGGTCCCAGCAGTCTGTCCCTGTGTCTGCCTCCGTCCTGCTCTAGCACTCCCCCTCCACCCCGATTATAAAGATACTCATGTCTGCATTCTAACCGCCTTCTGGATGGGGCCCCAGGAGGATGGAGGTTGAAGGACACACATGACCATTCCTGCAAAACACAAAATGGTTGCCTCTGCTTCCGTCCCTGCTTTCAATCTAATTAGACAGAGCTAATGAGTAGGCAGCAATGGTGCTTGGTTCAGCTGTTCCAGACCCAAGTGCTTCTTCCTTATTAAAAATAAAGACACCCCAGGGCTCAATTTGGTAAAAAAAAAAAAATGCACACAGAGAGGGGGGCACACTTCCCTTTTTAAAACAAAAGTTTTCTGCATTATAAAAAAAAAGCAACCTGTTTGGTCCGTCACTGCCAAAAATCAAACACACAAAGCAACATGCAGCACCTGTGTGCATTTCAGACACGTCTTCGAAGACAAAAGATTAGGGAGCCCCCTCAAAAGATCTGAGCTCCAGGGTCAGAGCTGCCATTTATCAGCTGCAAGATCTCGAGAGAATGCATGGCACCGCATCTGGGCCTTCTCGACATCCAGTGGGCATGATGACAGGCATAAAGGACTTTATCTATGTCTACTCAGTCAACACTTGTTTCCTAAGGAGCTCCCAGGTGCCCCACACAGTTCCCCTTCAATGGAGAATGTCGACATTTCTTCCTCCAGCTGAGTCACTGGATGGTGATGGATGCAGCATGAATCTGCTGGACTGGTGACTCCAGCTCACCCAGAGAGCCCAATTTGCAAAAGACAGCTGTCCCGGCTCTAGTCCTGATTCCTGCCGGGGCTGTGGCAGCCATCACTACAGGGACCCAGGGAGACAAGGCACCACCAGCAACCAGCAGGTCAACCTGGACCATAGGGGCAAGTGCACCAGCAGCTAGAGGGTGCCCTTGGGCCTCCTGATACCCCAAAATCACCACTGTGCCTCTGGCCAGACTCCAAAAACTCAGGATCAAGTTTCCCAAGAAGTTAAACCGTCCAAAGTTAGGTGTATGGGAGCTACAGTACAAACAACCTCTGGCTCAGTCATACAAGCTCACTTATCTGCAGAGCTTCAGAGACCCATAAATAAACCTTGAAGGGGATGCACAGTTAAGAAGCTCATTCACCGGCCATGACCCAGAGACTCATATATAAATCTCGAAAGATATCAACAGGTAACAGAGATGCTTCTGGTCCCATGCCTGGCTGAGTCTACTGGGGCACCCCAGAGGGGAATGGGTGAGCCTCCCACCCATCCAGAGTTCCAGCAGCAGAAAACCTCCACACTCCACAATCACTGCCATGTTCAAGGCCAGACTCCATTGCTTGGACAAGCTCTACCCAGAAATTAATCCATAGAATAACTCAGGTATGCAAGTTTTGTGACTGAAATCTCCAGGCTTTCACAGAGTCGGGATGGGCTGCCTCCCCCCTCTCTCTGTTCTTCAGGAAGGCCTGGAAGTCACGCCCATGCCACAAAGCCACAACCCAGTTAAAAATTTAACTCCAACTTTATCACCGCACTAAAGATTTTGGAACTTCTGAAGCAATATCTCAAACTCTACATACTGATATAATAAGTAGCACATCACATTTAATAGGATGTAAAGTAGAAGGCACAATGCCATCCTGTAACAATATATCAATAATTTCCATGGTGACACTGAACAATCTTCACTAACTTTCTTATGAAAACGTATTTCTTGATTTTTTTTAGCAAATTATCTACAACAAGCAACATAAAATAAATTGAGGATCTGGCATAGGGATAGTGCTTATAGTTGGGAAAGTTGGAAATAATAGTAATGGGAAGTTGCAGTGGTGGGATTAGGGGTTGAATATTGAAGGTCTGTAACAAATTAACAACTTTTGTTAAAAAATTAAGTAGAAGACCACTAAGTTCAATAAGTGAAAGCAATAACATATATGGCCCAATTTGCATGTAACAGCTCAGTAAAAGGTCATGACCTTAGCAACACCATTATGAGATATATAGTTGTAACAAGTAATAAAAGTCATAAAGTCAACTAATTAGTACCTGCTAAGGGAGCAAGTTTGGGGGGGTGGGTGGGAAACTAAGGACTTTGGTGGTGATAAGGGCACATTGGTGGTGGCACAGGTGTTGGAACACTGAATATCTGAAACAACTGTACTGTGAACAAATTTGTTTATCAGAGCATTTAAATAAAGTTTAAAAAAAATTTTGAAGCAAACAGATTTCATTTGGAGGCTTTTAGGAAGGAGAAGGAGAGAGAGGAGAGAGAGAGAGAGAGAGAGAGAGAGAGAGAGACTCAAGGGGAGAACGTGAGCTTTTCTAAAGGTAGAGAGAGCACCCAGTACACACACCCCAGCACTAAAGTATATATCTAAAGAGATGGGATGCAGATAATACATCAGAGGTGGGATGCAGATGCTTGGGCGTTATATGTGTGCTCAGCCCACATGGCTACAAGCACCACAAGGGTTCAGGTAGCGTATGTGCCAAAGTTAAAACATTTATTAAAATAATAATAATAATAATAATAATAATAATAATAATAATAATAAATGATGTAGCATGGAGGATGTACTGAGGTTATACCAGGCTTTATGAAGCAGGAATGTCCTGTCAGGTCGGAGGCGCAGAGATGAGACACCAGGAACACGACATATTTCCATTAATATTTTTATTTATTTATTTATTTTTTTGCTTTTTGGGTCACACCCGCGATGCTCAGGGGTTACTCCTGGCTCTGCACTCAGAAATTACTCCTGGCGGTGCTCAGGGGGACCATATGGGATGCCGGGGATCGAACCCAGGCTGGCACAGGCCGACCGCGTGCAAAGCAAACGCCCTACCCGCTGGGCTATCTCTCCGGCCCCTCCATTAATATTTTTAATAATCACCAGCCGGAGAGGCAGCAGTTCTCATCTTGGTGGCTAACTGACCGAAGCTGATTGACTGCAGTTAACTGACCAGAGCTCACTAGCGTGAGCTCACTGACTTGAACTCATTTGACTGACCAAACTGACTGACCACCTCCACACAGACCCCAACTCCCTTATCCCATCCTCTCAAAGGGCATACAGCTTAAATTTTGCATGGTTTACATTACAAAGACAGTTCACATTTATTGAATAGGACTTAGGAATAATAGGAAGGAGACAACCAGGAACCAAAAACCTACAGGGGTGCTATCTAGGTAAGATGAGATGAACGAAAGAACGCATTACAGTTGCTAATGCAGCCTTCCAGACTAGCCCATGATGGCAAGGACATGTCAGACAGAAGAACAAGAAAAACCTGTTTTTTGCCTAACTTTAAGCATCGTCCATTAGACTCCATCTTGAGCTAGTTATAGCCAACAGGGAAATGTGCAGAGAAATGACCTAGGATAGCCTTGTCTGGGTATCTGCAGCTTGATTAACAGTCTCACTAGGGATTTCTACATACTAACGCTATTGGGAGACAGTGTGCCGGAAGTCCCTGTGAATCTGTTAACAGGCAGTATCCAGGGGCCGGAGCGATAGCCCAGCGGTAGGGCGTTTGCCTTGCACGCGGCCGGCCTGTGCCGGCCTGGGTTCAATCCCCGGCATCCCATATGGTCCCCCAAGCACCGCCAGGAGTAATTCATGAGTGCAGAGCCAGGAGTAACCCCTGAGCGCCGCTGGGTGTGACCCAAAAAGCAAAAAAAAAAAAAAAAAAAAGGCAGTATCCATCAGACCTTCCTTCGCATATCCTTAGATCTACCTTCTTCCAACACTTTACTCCCACTGAAACAAGATATTTACCCACACCAGAATAAAGAGATATTTTAGGAGGTCGAGGAACATTTAAGTACAAATGATGATGGAGTTGGGGCTGGTGGCCTCTTGTTAACCTCACTATTCCAGAAAGCCTGAGTCTGAGAAACTTCTAGAACCTTACTTTCTATGACCACAAAATGATCCTTACAATGAGAGTTAAGAGTGGAGGTGAGAAGCAAATGATCATAGTAATCCTGCATTGTCGGGGAGTGCCGCGGGGTCCCCGACAGTGTTGGGAAGCAAGTTCCCTTCTACCTCCAAAGCCGGCGGGGAATGGATGAAGACTCAGGAATCCGATGCAGTTTTAAAAGGGCTTTTACTGGGGCCGGAGCGATAGCCCAGCGGGGGGGGGGTAGGGCATTTGCCTTGCACGCGGCCGGCCTGTGCTGGCCTGGGTTCGATCCCGGCATCCCATATGGTCCCCTGAGCACCGCCAGGAGTAATTCCTGAGTGAAGAGCCAGGAGAAACCCCTGAGCATCGCCGGGTGTGACCCAAAAAGCAAAAAAAAAATAAATAAATAAAATAAAATAAAATAAAAGGGCTTTACTATCACAGGTTCCAATATACAATCCAAGAGCAGGGGAAAACCTCCAGACTCTGGGTTCCCAGCGAGGCCCCAGCCAGGTGTAGGCCAAGATGGCTGCCACCACGTGCTGAGGCCCAACAGAGAATGGAGAGGAGAAGCAAAACACCAAGTGAAGCCGAAATGGCGAGAGCTTCTTTCTTCTTGCAGCTTATTTTATAGCTAGAAATCCGCCCAAACTCCTCAGCCCAGCCCATTCTGGGCTGGGCTATCTAGCGATGAAAACAGGAAAATATCTCTATAGAATGTAGCAACTTCAGGTGACCATCTGGTTGTTTACAAGGACCCAGAGCTAATTAAAAACCTCCTAGCAGAGCTGGGAGAAGCTATAAGCTAAATGTAACTTCCCCTGGCAGGAAGGATCAAATGCCCTCAGGTAATTTCTCCCAGCACCTCACCTAATATCTTGAGCAAAGATCTGCCTGGAATTGCCTTTATAGGGTAGAGAAGGGGGTATCTGAGATGGCATGTCTCTGTACCAAAGACTAATACTAATGCCAGTTAAATATTTCTCCAAGCCTTCACAAGAGTTTCGTCTACTTCACGGTAGTTTTGTATTTTAGTTGCCTTTGAGTTATCAGGGAGCCATGCTTGCTTGCTTGGAGGCAAACAGCATTTCTCTCTGGTCTAATTACTTAGAGATCCAACGTGGCCAGGCAAATATGCTGGTAAGATCTAGCTAGTCCCACGATGATTGTGGTATCATGAGAGAATATTTATATCAGCCAGCATAGAATACATGGTCAGATAAGACTACCACATTCAGACTACCCCCCTATCTCTGAAGTGACCCCTGCACGGTGGCAATCCAGGGCAGATGCAGAGGCCTAGGCTTTTAGGTGTCCTGCAACACTGCATGACTTTGTGAAAAAAAATGAATCCATAGTTTTTGGGGGGGTTTGTGGGGTTTTGTAGTCACTTGTTTTGTTTTTTGGGGGCAGGGAGAGGGGTCGCACCTGGCACTGCTCAGGGCTTACTCCTGGCGATCACTCCTGGCAGGCTTAGGGAACCATATGCAAGGCAAGTGCCCTACATGCTGTGCTATTACTCCGACCCTAGCTCCATGTCTTTACCAGGTACCCACAGGCTCAGCACCAGTCCAGGCTGCCTCTGACCAGTCACATTCCTGTCCTCAGTCAGAAAACGTTTAAGTACCTAAGGATAACTCAGTGTACCGTTCTTTGTACCCTGGCTTTATTCCCTGGTTTTCATCACTGGGCATTAGCCTTACTCCAGAAACCATGCTTTGCTTTGTGCCCAAGGTCCAGCAAGTATGACCCTGAATTGCTTCCTCGAGCTGAAGCTCCACCAAGAAAATGATTTTTCCTAGACCAAAGTCCTGCCTTTGTATCAGAGACTGTGATGATGGAGAAGTTACCTGGAAGGCTTCTGAGACCCAAGCTCCTGACTGTATGGTTCACCATCCAGCATGCTGGCAGCACATGAGAGAGAGAGAGAGGGAGAGGGAGAGGGAGGGAGGGGAGGGAGGGGAGGGAGGGAGGGAGGGAGAGAGAGAAAATAGAATCAGAGACAGAGATAGAGACAGAGACAGAGAGACAGAAATAGAGACAGAGAGAGAAAGACAGAGATAGAAACAGAGACAGAGAGGAGAGACAGAGACGAAGACAGAGAAGAGATAGAGACAGAGAGAGAAAGACAGAGACAGAGAGAAAGAGACAGAGACAGAGAGACAGAGTAGAGAGATAGAGACAGAGAGAGAAAGACAGAGACAGAGAGAAAGAGATAAAGACAGAGACAGAGAGACAGAGCAGAGAGATAGAGACAGAGAGAGAAAGACAGAGACAGAGATAGAAACAGAGACAGAGAGGAGAGAGAGACAGAGACAGAGAGACAGAGACAGAGAGACAGAGCAGAGAGACAGAGACAGAGAAAGACAGAGACAGAGAGACAGAGATAGAAACAGAGACAGAGAGGAGAGACAGAGCAGAGAGATAGAGACAGAGGCAGAGAGACAGAGCAGAGAGATAGAGACAGAGAGACAGAGATAGAAACAGAGACAGAGAGAGACAGAGCAGAGATAGAGACAGAGGCAGAGAGACAGAGCAGAGAGATAGATAGAGAGACAGAGCAGAGAGATAGAGACAGAGAGACAGAGCAGAGAGATAGAGACAGAGAGAAAGACAGAGACAGAGACATAGAGAGATGCAGAGAGAGAGAAGCGACTCACTTGTTGAAATGTCTGCACACTGTCTGCCCCTCTGCCCAGTCCCAGGAGCTTCTGGCTGGACAGCAGTACTGCTGCTCACGGCCACGCTCTCTGTGCTGCAATGCCACTCACACAGCTTCAAGCTCCTTTCCGGAGATCTGGGTCAAGCCTCCCTTGCCTACCCCCAGTATGTTCCCTGTACCACCTAGCACGTCCCTTGAGTGCCAGCAAATTCTAAGGAACTGATGGCTGACTCAGTGTCCTAGACCCACGTCTGATTCATAGAGCAGGAAAATTAGCTCCATCTAAGACTCAGTCTGGAATCTTCTGGTCAGAAGGGATTCAAATTCTTTTAACAATCACTGAACACCTGTGGTAATGTATCCAATCTGTCTGTCTGTCTGTCTGTCGTCTGTCTGTCTGTCTATCTACATCTATCTATCTATCTATCTATCTATCTATCTATCTATCTATCTATCTATCTATCTATCTATCTATCTATCTAATCTATCTAACCTATCTAATCTAATCTATCTATCATCTTTCTTTTCTTTCTCTCTCTGTCTTTCTTCCTTCCTCCCTTCTTCCTTCCTTCTAGTCTGGGGGCCACACCTGATGGTGCTCAGAGCTTACTCCCTGCATCTGAGCTCAGGGATCTCTCCTGGGGTGAGGGGGAGAGGAGGCAGACCTCGGGGATCATATGCAGTGCCAGGGACTAAACCCAAGCTGGCTGCATGAAAAGTAAGTGCCTCCTGCACTGCACTATCTCCAACTCCCAAGACGTTCTTCTTAAGATTTAGAAGTTGCCATAGAAAATACCACTGAAACCTAAAACAGAAGGGTTCCAGTGGATCCAACTATAACTTTGATTTACGCTCCATGAGGTTGGTCTAAATCTAGCAGGAAATTCTTTCTACTTCTTCCCACTCCACAGAGGAAATGTGTACACAGCACAAAAGGAAAAGTGATAACCTGAGATGGGTTCCCAGGGCTATCGATTTACTGTCCCCTACAGAAATAAAGTGCCTCAACACCCCTGGGAAATATACCTTTACATGCGCAGAGACAGCCCCTCTCCACAGCAAGGCCACTACAGACACCCTGGATTGTCCTGGCACCCCTCAGCGGTCAGTACTAGCAATTTTGGTACGTGATAAGATTTAGTCCTGCTTCTTCCATAAATCTGCCCCTATGCCCTTTGGCAAGTGATTCTCCATGGCTGGGGCTCTGGCTCTTCTGACATGCTGTCTACATGCTGTCTACTGATCCCTTTAAAACCATTCACCTTTGCTAACATGCCCACCGCATGGGTTGTCCTTTGTACAGTCCCATAAGATGTGGCAATCCATTTCTGGGCCCCTTCTCTGCCTGACTGAGTAGCAATTTCCTTGCCATTGCAAGAGGAGTTCTAGGCCCAGCACTGGCCATCACCTGGGGGCTTGTTGGAAATGCAGAGCGGACCAACTGCCAGACCTACAGCAACAGAATCTGCATGTTAATAGGATTCCAAAGTGACATGCATGTGCACCGAGCTGGGAAGATGCTGTTCCACAGCGCCTGAGAAAGATGCAGGACAAGCTGGAGCGCAGCATCTTCTGCAGGATGCGGCAAGGAGAAGGCAGCTGTCATGGGGCCCGATCAAGAGGGACTGGCAGCAGCTGGCCAATGGACGGGCTGGGGAGAATAGGAGAAATGCTACGAGCGCCTTCGAAACTCAGCTGAGCCACAAAATATCGCTCAAATACTCAGTATCTAAATTTGAAGGCTGTAGACAAAACGACCTAAAAAATGCTAAATATGCAGGGAAATCAACCAAGCATTAGTAAACCCTGCGCCCTGCCAGCAGGCACTGCCAGTGTCCCAACATCCTCAGAGGGGTCACCTCTGACACGGCAGCGCTCCTCCAGGCCACAGCTGTCTCTGGACTGCACCTCCAGGGGGAACCACAGGCAAAACCACACATAGAGGAACAGTGCCTGGGCTGATGGCAAGGCAGAGGCGGGAATGGATCCAACATCTGGGAACACAGAAGCATGTGGGGAGCAGGGAAGGAAGGGAAGAAGCATGAACTGGGAACAGCACAAACTAGGCACCAAAGCCCCAGAGAACAACAGCTTCTGCTTGGTGACCAATGTGCCAGCTGTGGTCATCTCCTCTAGCAGTCCCAGCTTAGAGCAGCAGTGAGCAGAACCAGTCGTGACCCGAGCGAAAGCAGCAGCAAGCAGACCTGGTCCTGACCCGAGGCAGACTTCAGGGAAAGTCTCAGCACTCGCTCCTCTGTAAAGACAGTCCAGCACACTGGACAATGATTTACCTCTACTGGTGTGGCCACATTAGGCGCAGTACATGGGCTCCTGCTCAACCGCCTGTAGCCCTGGCACAGGAAGGGACACGTGGGTGGGGGAGAAGAAGGGGCCAAGGGGAGAAGTTTGGAATTAATGACTACACAGGTGACAGCGAGTTGGAAAGGAGCCCTCTCCTGAGGCACCCTCCGGAGCCACCCGCACCCATTTTATGTCCTAAGCAGACTGTAAAGAAACAACTCAGAGCCCTCAGAGCCCAGAGATGAAACTCCTCATGGCACCTAAGCCTTCAGCTCCCACAATAACGACATACATCACTGGGGAGGATTTCTGACTGCCCAAGTTCCTTGGACAACTCTGACAAAATCTCAGATCGAGATCTGACTCTAACAACCTCTGCAAGCTGTTAGCAACGGGTGCACCCCCTCCCAAAGAAAATCAAGCTGTGAGACCTCCAGGCCCACACAGAGTACAGAGGAGCAATGCAGTGGCCTCCGGACGACTTTATCCTTCAGGAGCCCGACGGGGGATGGGGAAGACGAAGCTGAGGACCGAGTGGATGCCGGCAGCCTGGCTCCTCATTCACGGAGAGGCTCACTGAGACCGACCCCTTCACTTCATCTTCACAGCTACGCTTCCCCTTCTCTGGGTTGGCTCCTCTGCACATCACTATTGTTTTAAGCAGCCCCCAAGACTCCCCCACCCCAACTCTCTTGTATGCCACAGTACTCCTGGGCGCTTTATGAGGTTTATGTGGGCCCAATGCAAGGCAGAGGTGGGAGAGGAGTTCAACATCCGTCTCCTTGTCTGTATCTATGATGGCTTACTCAGAAAAAGTTGTTCAACTGGGGTCCTTGAGATAGCACAGAGGTTAGGGTGCTGGCCTTATACCCAGCTGACCCAGGTTCATTCCCCAATATACCATATGATTCCCCAAGAACCTCCAGGAGGGATTTCTGAGTGCAGAATCAGGAGTTCTCATCCCTGAGCATTGTCAGGTGTGGTCCAAAAACAAATACACAAAAGTCAATTCAACCAATGGAGTGAAGGAAGGAATGATGAATGGATCAACCAATGAGAAACAAGCAGGACCCAAAAGCATTTGCTTTTACCTAGACTGCCTCCAACCTAACTGTGAGCTGGTCTAGTCCTCACTCTGGAGGCTAGAACTGAAAGAGAAGATTCCAGTCTGGGAGAAGAAACACATGGCATTCAGAGTGGGTGGAGTTTTCTTCTGAGCAAAGGTCATTCACAGGTAAGTGAGTGGTTCTGTGTAATGGTCTAGGCAACACTTGCTGGGAGTGGTAGGATGGAGATTTATTCCTTAGGAACTGGATGCTGTTTATAGTTGAGTTATTAAATGCAAAGTGAAAGCACCCAGCACATAGCCATTGTTTAAATTAACATCTGCTTAACCTCACTCTACAGAATTCTATTTCTCTCTATGTCATGAATGAGGAATTTGCAAATCGTGGAGTTACAGAATCACTCTGCGCCACCCACTTTCGTGAATATAAAAGCACTTAAGTCAGGCAAGCAGGTTTGGGTGGAATAGCCGCTATTTTTCATTCACTTATATAACTTTGCATTGTCAAAGTGCACCGATAACTGGTGCTGTCATCTCTCATGCCCCCAAGAAAAAGCCTCCTTTGGGGCTCTTTCTGCATTCATTTTCAATTGCCAGATCCCAAGAGGAAAAAAAAAAAAATCAAATCACTGACGCTATTTCCAACTTCATGCTCAAGGCGGCCACTAAGAGGATAATAGAGCAGCTCAGCTTTTGCTCTCTGTGAGGCAGGAAGATGTCCCCTAGCTGTGACAGAAAGGCAGGACATGCGTGAGGACATTCAAAACACAACAAGGAAACCAAAACAACAGAGACAGTGGAAGAAATCATGAGTGGAAACATAAATCATTCAAAGTCACTTATTACACTATTACATAAGGAACAAGATGGCTTCCGGCAATGCCATTCATGAGCTGTTTCATTCATTCATAGCTCACTCAGCAAACACTCACTGGACATTTGCTACATGCCAGGCACTGTGTGAGGCAGGCAGGCCACTGCAGCCCACAACTGCCCACCCTGACCCATCAGGACATGCCAGCCACCTTTCAGGTGTTTGTGCAAGGTCTCAGCAAAGGCCCCAGCTGAACTGTTTCTTCCTTCTGGGAGGTCCTGCTGGATCTGGAGATTGGTTGTGCCTAATGAACACTCCACCAATAGCATCTTTCTAACACCCTCTAGACGTATCCATTGGGGTGTACCTCTCCATTCACTTAGCATGGAGCTGAATTCATTACTAGTCACTAAACAAATGAATGAGCAGGTTTGTGCGCAAACTATGGGCTTGAAGACTAGGTATGGGGAAAGCATGGACTGAACTCGGCAGGCCCAAACGTGAGCTACATCCCGCCACTTCCCAGCAAGGCCTCCTTGGACAACTCCAATATCTCGATGAGCCTCAATTTCCTCAACTGTAAAAAGAGATGATACTTCAGGGATGAGAAAAGGAATAAGTATAATGATGTGGGTTAAGCAACTGGCACAGAATAGATGCTTACCTCTCCCCCCCAACTTTTCAAGTGTGGAGAGAAAAACTAGAACAGCAAGACCGAGTCCCAGCCTTATAGGACTTTCAACAAGCAAGATGAAAGACAGGCACAGGGTAACAGGAGCACAGCTAAGGCTGGTCAGGGGCTTTTACTGATTTGGTTTCCAATTTTTTTTTATTAATTTTTTTGTGTGTGTGGTGATGGGGACCAATACCTGGCAATGTTCAGGACTTACTCCTGGCTCTGTGCTCTAGGATCACTCTTGGCAGGGGTTGGGGGGACCATGTGGGGTGCCGGAATCCTACCCAAGTCAACTGTGTTGCTCCAGCCCCTTCAAATTTGAGCTTCTTCAATCTGCCCGACCAGGGAACAACTCTAGCACATCAGAGGCTGAATTCACACGTGTCAGAAAATGACCTTTGAAGCCTTCAGACCAAGGCCAATGAAACTCATTTCCAATTATGCTGTCATCAGATACCGAAAGGTCACCCAGAGGTGCCGTGGGGTGGTGGTGGGGGCTAGTAGCCCCTGAGTAAGAGTGAGGGGAGAGGCAGTGTGATTTAACTGGACAAGTACCAGGCCAACAGCCTCACAGGGCTCAGGCCCAAACTGCCACCCAGTTAGTACACCTGCTTGGGTTTTACAGTAAGTACACCTGCACTGCACGTCTTTAGGCCCTCCCCCCTTCACTATCTCTACAAGAAAAAGGTTGGACTTGGAGGGTGTCTCCGGGCCCTTCCAGCACTAACGATCAGAGATTCCCGATGCATGTCAATGAGCTGTAATCACTGGGCAAGGGAGAAGCCTTCAATCACACACACCCACGGCACTCTCAATTACAGAGCGGATGGATCGGTCAGAGGGAAGAACTAACACATTATTTCCTGAAGCATTTATCTCCCGATTCAGCACTGCACCTGTTTTCTTCTGCATGTGCAATTTACTCGGTAATATCATCGCGGGCACGCCCTGAAACCGCCACATTTGTCACTTACTTTGGATTTTTTTAAGACTAACGAGAGTATTATAAAGACCGATCAATAGGACTGCCAAATAAGGCTTACCAAGAACACAATTTTCTCCTTTGTTTCCAGTAATAGTAGCAGTGTGTTTGATGGAGCTGCTGACCTACACCAGACTGCAGCAGCAGGCACACAAGGCAAATAACATAATGACAACCTCACCAACATGGGATGACACACTAAAAAATGTAGCTCATCCAGTAACCCAGAGTCTTTTTTCTTACAGGAACACGTAATAAACACTGTGATTTAGACACCCCTCTCTCCCAAACACATACCCAAGAGTCACCAAGTGCCTATTAATATATCCTAGTTATTCTTAGGGCTAGAAAAGCCAAGTGACAAAACACAATTTCTGTTCTTGAAATCTGCAGCCACAGGTCATCGTCCCCACTGGGGAAGGACAAGCGGCAGACTGGAACCCAGTTCATAAGCCAGTAAGTGGCCTTATTAAGTATTCAGTCCAAACAACAGATTGCAAAATACTGCCTACTAGCACAACTTTGAGGCCACGTAATGCAGAGGCCACTAGCACTAGCTATTAAGAAATCAAGTTATTTTGCTTTGTTTATTTTGGAGCCACACCCAGTGGTGCTCAGGACTTAATCCTGGCTCTGTGCTCTGAACTCAGAGAAGACATTGAAGATCGAATTTGGATTGGCTGTATGCAAGGCAAGCACCCTACCAACTGTGCTATGGCTCCAACCCCAAGAAATCACATTTTCAGACTCTACTCCAGGCCCAATGAATCAAAAATCCCTGAGTGGGGGCCCAGAAATTGGTGTTTTAAAACCCAGGTGATGGTGCTCTGTACTTAAGACTGGGACCCTACCAACAGCTGCATATAGGTCATCAGAGAGGTAGAATACTAACTTGTCCGCTAAACCTAAGGAATAAAACAAGGGAACAGGGTACAAAACAGTGTCTTGTTTCTGCTTTTAACTGTCCAAATGATATTTTGGAGAGTGCTGGTTACTAGAGTTGGGGAGCTAGTTCTGTTGCAGGTGGAACCATGCATAAGCACTGCGTCAGGGTCCCACTCAGGAGCCGTGGGGGTCCCAGAGCCCGGGCCTGTCCTGTGCAGCACTTTATTCCCAAATACGGGTCATTTCTGACCTGTTAGCAGAGAGCCTGCCACGTCAGAGTGTTCCCACACATTCACTAGCAGAGCGCTCTCAGATTAAGCAAGCACAATTAAGGCCACTTTTCCACATTTTTTCTTCAGACTTATAAATAGAGGAAAAAATGAAAAGGGGGAGCAATAAATATATGAGAAAGTCCTCATTTAAAGTAGGATTTGCTAAGCTCCAAATAACACAGAGGAGAAGGGGAGCAGGTGGGGTCCAAAGGAAAGGGAAGGAATATGGAGACATTCCCTGCCTCTACCACCAGGTGGAGAAACCAACCCTGCATGGTTCAGTTGCTGGCTGAGGGTCTTGTTTTGTTACCGTTTGGGGATAGGAATGAAGATGCACAGCAATTTTGAGTTGCATGGTTGGAGCTAGAGAGATCATAAAAAGCAATGAAAGGTCTTCAGATATGTTAATTTAGTCAGTGTCCTTAGTTAAGGCATACCATTATATCTTTAAATATGAAAACAACAATCTAATAAAAAGTGTCTATAATATGGAGTAGGCAAGCTCCCACCCAACCAAAGCCCCAGCAACCACACCCACACCCCAAAGCCACCACCTTGCCTCTGGCTGAACCCCACCACCCCAGAAATGAGCTCCACAGAGAACTTAATATGATGAAATCTTCAGGCACACAAGTTCATTTGGCTGAAAACTCCGGCCTTCTCAGAGTCAGGATGGGTAACCTCCCCATACTTCTGGAAGCCCCAGCAGCCACACCCAGTTAATTTCTTCTGGATTTTTTAAAATTTTATTTTATTATACCACTGTGATATATACAATTACAAAACTGTTCATGATTGGGTTCAGTCATACAGTTTTCCAGCACCCACCCTCTACCATAAAGGTGATAACTGAGTTATTACACTAATATTTTAGTACAACTAAATTTCGTTCAGTTTTCTTTACTCTTTGGGGACTTGGGGGTTTCGTTTTATATTTTATTTTGTTTATCAGGCTATAACTAGCAACGCTCAGGACTTATTCCTAGCTCTGCTCTCAAGAATTACTCCTGGCAGTGCTTGGGGACCAAAAAGGATGTCAGGAATCATACTTGAGTCAGGCTACATGCAAGGCAAGTGGCCTGCCCACAGTACTATCTCTCCAACCCCAGTAAACTAAGTTTTAAGATAATATATTTCATTTTAAGACATATATTCCCTAGAGTAAAATCCAAAAATTCAAATTAGGTCCAATCTTAGGCCCCAAATATAATTCTCTTCCAGCATAGCGCAAAATGTTAAAAATGCTGAGAGAAAATAATAACTAAAAGTCAGCTGAACTGTAACAGCAAATTTCCTGTAGAGATGACCTGAGGTTCGACAGGTCACAAAGGAAAAGACGCACATGGTTAATCATAATACATCTAAGATAGTTCATTTCTATCATCTTTCATTTCAAAGGAAGGCTCATACAACTCTTTGTGTTTGGGACGTTGTAGATTTAATAATGTTGTTTCAATTCACTACTAGTTCCCATTGATTTACTCTTATTTTAATCTGTATTGATTGATTAATGTCATCTTGTGACATCCAAATGGCAAATTGAGGAGAGAAATGATATGTATGGAAGAGGAGCTCAACTGTACAGAGCACCAGAATGCCAGGCCTGGGCCCAGGAGTCGCGGTATCTGCTATTTGCTCAGCCACTACTAGCAATCACTCAGGGATGCCACTTCAGGTTTCAGGTTTCTTGTCCTGAAAAAAGGAAAAATGATCTTTGCCATAATTCACCAAATGATTGTGATAAGCAGAAGAGATAACAGGGTTATCACTTTGAGACAGTACCCAATTCAAAGCAAACAAGCAAGTGAAACCTCTTCTGAAAAAGCCACTTTTTTATATTGCAATACTCAGTTACAAAGTTGTTGATAATTGGGTTTAAGTCATACAATGTTCCCTTCACCAGAGCACAGTTCTACAACCAGTGTCCCCAGTTTCCCACCCACCCCCATCCCCCAATGGAAGACACTTCTTCACCCTGTCTCCTCTCTCTCTCTCTCTCTCTCTCTCTCTCTCTCTCTCTCTCTCTCTCTCTCTCTCTCTTTCTCTCTTCTTTCTCCCAGCCTCTCTCTGCATTATGGTTTGAAAAGTTATCATGCATAACCCTTTACTTCCTTTCAACACTCAGTTCCTGTCCAGAGTGATCATTTCCAACTGCCATTGTCATAGTGGTCCTTTCTCTGGCCTAACTGTCCTCTTCCCACAGCCCAGCCTCCACCACTGAGGCAAGTGGTGGAGTACTGTCCAGCTGGTACTGTCCTTGGGTATTAGTCTCATCACTTGTCACTTGTATCACTGTCTTCCCATTGTTCATTGATTTGCTCCAGCAGGCACCAGGAACATCTCCATACGTCCTGTCACATGCTAGTGTAGCCCAAGGGCAACTGCTCACTCCAGGAACATAAAGAGCCTCAAACCATTCCTTCAGGTCATGGAAATGAGGTCTATAATTGTTACTGGTTTTTGGCATATCAAATATGACATGGGTAGCTTGCCAGGCTCTGCCGTGCGGGTGGGATACTCTTATAGTAGCCTCTCATATCGCGCATTTATTGATGAATGGGAAAAGATCAGCTCTTCTGCTGGATGGAGCTCTGACGAGCTGTGGAGTCCGGATGTTGAAAATGGCAGCCCTCATGGTGTGGGGATTCCTCTGGCTTTTTTTTTTTGGCTTTTTTGGGTCACACCTGGCAATGCTCAGGGGTTACTACTGGCTCTATACTCAGGATTTACTCCCAGCGGCACTTGAGGGACCATATGGGATGCTGGGGGAATCGAACCCAGGTCAGCCACTTGCAAAGCAAATCCGGCCCCTCCTCTGGCTTCTTGTGAGGCTCTATTGGGGTGGCAGGACAAGGCTAGAACTCGCCTTCCCTCCCGGGCGCCTCATGATCAGCTAAGCACAGGGGGAGCTGGTAGCAGCTCTGCCCCATGTATCTGAGTCCAAGTAGGTATATACTGTCCCAATACCAATCCCTTCATCAGTGCCCATTACCCTCCCACTACCCGCACAATACCCACCAGTGTCCCATTTCCCTCCCAACACCCAAGACTGCCTCTGTGGCAGGCGCTTTCCCCCTCCCCACTGCCCTAACTTATTCCCTTCACTCCACCCAAAGCCAGGCTTCCCTCTGAAGACCAGTTCTGCTGTTCATTTCTATTGTCATTGGGCATTTGATGTTCCCCTGCAAAGTTTCTTGATATCCCACTTATGAGAGATCATTCTGTCTGTTCTCTCTCCCTCTGACTGCACTCAACACAGCACTCTCTATATACATCCACTTGTATCACTTGTCTTCCCATAGCGGGCACCAGTAACATCTCCATACATCCTGTTGCAAGCAAGTATACCCAGGCGCATCTGCTTGCTCCAGGAACAGGAAGAGCCTCAATCCATTCCTTCAGGTTATGGGAATGAGGTCCATAATCGTTACTGGTTATTTGATATATCCATCCACATTGCAGCAAATTGTGTGACTTTATCTTCTCTTAAGTCTGAGTAGTATTCTATTGTATACATATGGACAAGTTGGAACAGATTTTCCATTGTGTATATATGAACAATTCTTTCTTTCTTTCTTTCTTTCTTTCTTTTTTCTTTCTCTCTCTCTCTCTCTCTCTCTCTCTCTCTTTCTTTCGCTTTTTTTGGGTCAGGGGTTTCTCCTGGCCCTGCACTCAGGAATTACTCCTGGTGGTGCTCAGGGGACCATATGGGATGCTGGGGATCGAACCTGGGCCGGCACAGGCCAGCCAGCGTGCAATGCAAACACCCTACTTGCTGGACTATCACTCCAGCCCTTCCCTCTGTTTTCAGAATAGAACCTTTTAAAAATCATGGCCTCTGTGCAGTAATTTTCTTGAAAGTGTTAAGTTCTTCACGTATTTTTTTATTTTGTCTTTGCTTTTGTTTTGTTTCTTGTTTTGGGCCACACCCGGCAGTGCTCAGGGATCACTCCTGGGTCACTATATTGGAGGGCGGTGATTGAATCAGGGTGGCCATGTGCAAGGCAAATAACCTATTCACTCTACTGGGGCATGGCCTCTTATTTTGTCTACTGAGCCTGGATCATAAACTTTTAAGGGAAAAGCATCGTGCTTTAATGAGTAGTTGATCAGTATACTAAATGAATTTTCTAGATAATTGCAGACATTTTGCAGTTGAGAGGAAAACAAAAAGATTCTTGTTCATAAGCTGTCTAACATGTATCGAGGGGCCTAAATTCATATGGTCTTGAGTAGATATTCCCTTTAGTATATCCACAGAAGCAGAAAACAGTCAGTGTAAGTTTTTACTAGTGTAACTCCGAAATGGTATGCTGATTCAGAGACTCACAGACATGGGGCAGAGCTGCTACTTGCTCTCCCTGTGCCCAGCTGCTCATGAGGCGCCCAGGAGGCATGGCGGGTTCTAGCCCTGGCCTGCCACCCCAGCAGAGCCTCACAACAAGCCAGATGATGCCCCCCACTTCATGGGGGCCACCATTTTCCACATTCGGACTTCCCTCTCATCAGAACTCCACCCAGCAGACCAGCCCATCACAGCCCGGCTCGAGCAGCTGCTTGCATGAAGCATTGAATAAAGCATTGAATAAAGCATTCATCAATAAATGCTTTATTTGGAGGTGACTATAAGAGTATGCCTCCCGCACGGCAAGCCTGGCAAGCTGCTCATGTAGTATTTGATATGCCAAATACCAGTAACAATTATATTTAGGTCATTACCATGACCTAATATAATGGTTTGAGGCTCTTTATGTTCCTGTAGCAAGCAGATGCCCTTGGGCTCTACTAGCATGAGACAGGACATATGGAGATATTACTGGTGCCCGCTCTAGCAAATAGATGATGAACGGGAAGATAGTGATATATGGACAAGTTGAACATGTTTTTTTTTTTATAAAAGTATGCCTTCTTCAAAGGTGAAACATCACTAACAAAGCAACTAGAAGAAAAGATAAACATATGGGACTACATGAAATTAAAAAGCTTCTGCACCTCAAAAGAAACAGAGACTAAGATACAAAAGCAGTCCACAGAATGGGAAAGAATATTCACCCAATACCCATCTGATAAGGGGTTAATATCCAGGATATATCAGGCACTGGTAGACCTTTACAAGAAGAAAACAAACAACCCCATCAAAAAATGGGGAGAAGAAATGAACAGAAACTTCAGCAAGGAAGAAATTCGAATGGCCAAAAAACATATGAAAAAATGCTCATCATCACTAATCATCAGAGAGATGCAAATCAAAACAACAATGAGATACCACTTTACACCACAGAGACTGGCACATATTCAAAAGAGCAAGAACAACAAGTGCTGGCGTGGATGTGGGGAAAAGGGGACACTCATCCATTGTTGGTGGGAATGCCGGCTGGTACAGACTTTCTGGAAAACAATATGGACATTCCTCCAAAGACTAGAAATTGAACTCCCATTTGACCCAGCCATACCACTCCTGGGAATCTACTCTGGGAGGCCAAAAATACGCAGCGGAAACACCATCCCTACTTTTATGTTCATAGCAGCATTATTCACAATAGCCAGAATCTGGAAGCAACAGAGTGCCCGAAAATCGATGACTGGATAAAAAGCTTTGGTACATCTACACAATGGAATACTATGCAGCTGTTAGGGGAAAATGAAGTTATAAAATTTGCCTATAAATGGATGGACATGGAGAAGATTATGTTGAGCGAAATTAGCCAGAAGGAGAGAGACAGATACAGAATGACTGCATTTATCTGCATAACATAAATATATATGTACATATTATGATACCAATATCCAAGGTCAAGTGAAACATGTATCAGGAGGTCTTGTCAAAGGTGGAAATTATCACAAACATGTGGGAGTCGGAGGCTAGGTAAGACAGAAAATGGAACAGTGTGCTAACAATTGTCGAGGGTACTAATGCCAACCTAGAACTGAGCATTAAATAGAGGCAAAAAGATACACATGACAACCCTTGAATGTATGTTCTGTAATCCATAGTCTGGAGGGGAAGGAAAAGAGAAAGAGAGAGAAATGGAAAGAAATAAAGAACCTGCCATGGAGGGGGGGGGGGAGGGGGAGGGAACCGGGACGTTGGTGGTGGGAGATGGGCACTGGTGGAGGGATGGGTGCTGGAACACTGTATGACCAAAACCCAGATATGAACTTTTTAATTGTATATCTTTGTAATTGTAAAAATAAAAAAAAAATTTTAAAAAGTATGCCTGATCCAGAGACTCAGAGACATGGGGTAGAACTACTACCCGCCTCTCCCTGTGCCCAGCTGATCACGCAACACCCAGGAAGGAAGGCTGGTTCTAGCCCTGGCCCACCATCCTAATAGAGCCTCACAAGAAGCCAGAGGAACCCCCACACCATGAGGGCCGCCATTTTCAACATCTGGACTCCACAGTTTGTCAGAGCTCAACCCAGCAGAAGAGCTGATCACAGCCCTGCTCGTCCAAGTCCCACCCTACAGCTGTCTATTAGTCTCATGTGTTTTTATATCCTGCAAAAGAGTACAATCATTCTATGTCTGTCCCTCTCCTACTGACACATTTCACTTAGCATGATACTCTCCATGTCCAACCATTTATATGACTTAATTTTTCCTGGCAATTATGTATTATTCCACTATGCAGATGTACATGGGTTGTTTCCAGATTCTGGCAATTATGAATAGTGCTGCAATGCACATAGGAGTGCAGATATCTTTTCTGCATTGTGTTTGTGGGCACCCAGAAGTTGTATTGCTGTATTGTATGGAAGCTCAATTTCTAGTTTCTTGAGGAATGCCCATATTATTTTCCCAAAAGGCCGGACCAATCAGCATTTCCACTAACAATGAATACGAGTCCCTTTCTCCCCACATCCACGCCAGCACTGTTTGTTCTTGTTCTTTTATCAGTGTACAGTCTCTGTGGTATAAGACAATATCTCTTTGTTGTTCTGATTAGTGATGCAGAACATTTTTCATGTGCCTTTTGAACATTTGTATTTCTTCTTTGAGAAGTTTCTGTTCATTTCTTTTCCCCATTTTTTGATAGAGTTGGGTTTTTTCCTTGTGAAGTTCTATCATTGCTTTATATATATTTGATATTAACCCCTTGTCAGATGGGTGATGAATAAATAATTTTTCCCACTACTTTTTTCCCACTACATGACCAAGATACATGTCTTTGTATCTTGGTCACCATTACCTCTGAAGTGCAGAAGCTTCTTAGTTTCATGTAGTCCCATTTATCTATCTTTGCTTCCATTTGCTAGGTCAGTGGTGTTTCATCTTTGAAAGTGCATTTACAGTGCCAGAGCGATAGCACTGCGGGGAGGGCATTTGCCTTGCACATGGCCGACCTGGGTTCAATCCCGGCATCCCATATAGTTCTCCGAGCACAGCTAGGAGTAATTCTTGAGCACAGAGCCGGGAGTAACCCCTGAGCATTGTCAGGTGTGATCCAAAAAAGCAAGACAAAAAAAAAAAGGAATAAAATGCATTTAGCTTCAATGTCATGGAGGGTTAGACCTCCATGTTTTTCTTTATGTACCTTATAGATTCAGGTCTGCTACTGAAGTCTTTAATCCACTGTAATCTTACTTTTACTTTTGTGCATGATATTAGCTCATTTTTTGAATGTTACTGCCCAGTTTTAATAGCACCACTTGTTGATGAAGGTTTCCTTGCTCTATTTCATAATTCTTGCTCCTTTAGAAAAAAATTAAGTGATCATGGGGCTGGAGCGATAGCCCAGTGGGTAGAAGCGTTTGCCTTGCACGCGCCGGTGCCGGCGGTGCCGGCCAGGTTCGATCCTCAGCATCCCATATGGTCCCCGAGCACCGCCAGGAGTAATTCCTGAGTGCAGAGCCAAGAGAAACCCCTGAGCATCGCGGGTGTGACCCAAAAAGCAAAAAAAAAAAAAAAAAAAGAAAAAATTAAGTGATCATATATCTGAGGGCATGTGCTAGGATATTCACCTCTATTCCACTGGTCTGTGGATTGGTATTTACTCAAATACCATGTTGTTTTAACTACTACCACTTTCTAGTATAGTTTGAAATTGGAGAAGGTTTCCCCAAGGATTGCTTTAACTGTTTGTGAGGGTTTGTTGTTCCAAATAAATTTCACAAATGTTTGATTTGTTTCTTTGGAAAATGTCATGGGTACCCTCATAGGGACTGCATTGAGTCTATATAATGCTTTGGGGAGTATTTCCATTTTGATGATGTTAATCTCCCAACCATGAGCAGGGGTTGTGTCTCCATTTCCTTATGACCTCTTTTATTTCTTGAAGTAGTGTTTTGTAATTTTCTTTCTATAGGTCCTTCACCTCTTTAGTTAAGCTGATTCCAAGGTACTTGATTTCCCGAAGCACAATTGTGAACAGGATCTTTTTTAATATCTCTTTCTTCTCTTTAATTATTTGTATATAGGAAAGCCATACACTTTTGCGTACTGACTTTGTAGCCTGCCTCTCTACAATACAAAGCTATTGTTTCTAGATGGAAAAGTCTCCTTTAAAAGCTCTTGAATGTAGGCAAAGAAAATGTGTTACTTTAAGGATCACAAATATCAAGATGGGTCAGTTCTCAGTTTTAAAATAAACAAGTGTTGGGCGGAGCGATAGCCCAGCGGGTAGGGCATTTGCCTTGCACGCGGCAGGCCCGTGCCCGCCTGGGTTCGATCCCCGCATCCCATATGGTCCCCCCAGCACCGCCAGGAGTAATTCCTGAGTACAGAGCCAGGAGTAGCTCCTGAGCATCGCTGGTGTGACCCAAAAAAGAAAAAAAAATAAATGAAATAAATAAAATAAAATAAACAAGTGCCTTTGGGAAACTGAGTTTAAATAATCCCCAGAGATGCCAGAGTTACAACAGTAACAGAAGGGACCATTTAGCTGGGACAATCAGTAACAGTTAATCAACAAATAGGCTTTTCCTATGATTAGAGTCACAAAAAAACAGTTTCTAGTCTAGAAGGAATTTTAATGGAGGACCATATGTCGTGCTGGGAATTGAACCCAGGTAGGTTACATGAAAGCAAGAAGCTTAACCACTGTATTATCTCTCTAGTCCTCAAATCATACACTTCGAAATGTTCATGGAATTTAACAACATTCAAGTTAGTTTTCAGAATCAAATAATTCAAAAATCACGAGAATTTTTTTGAAGGGTTGATATCCTTAGAATGAAATCTATTGTCCAGGTATATATATAGCTGCTATAATCCAGGAAGGAATACCAATCAAATAAGTGTATGGATAATTTGCTCTGAATGTTTCTTTAACTGCTATATTAATAAAAAGGTACTATAATACATGGTAAATATGTACTCAACAAAACAAGAGCTTTCTATCTCTCTTGATTATTAATGGATACTCAAATTCAAACAAGCCAAACCATCTCTCAAACAATTCAGATCACAAAGCTAGACAAATATTAGCTTAGCTTGCTTCCCAGCTGCTAGTCCAGATAGAATTCAACCCAGTTACACATTCAGAAGAAAAGAAATGGTCTGTGTCATTTACCTTTAACTCACTGTCTGCTTGAACCCACATATCTGACAGCTCCCCTCTAGGTAAGACCCACCGTATGACACTGGTTCCACTGTTAGTTACCATAATGGTCCACTTCAATTTGATGAGACTAGTGATGGGCCATGTGCAGGGTTTGGCAGGATCTTAATATAAGATCTCCATGAAGACCCTTAATCCTTTGGCAATTCCAAAGCAAAGAAATCTCTAGGTCTCATGCTATAAGACATTTTTTGCTGAAAAATGAACTGGAAACCAACTTGTATTAAGTAACTCGACAACTGAGCTTGTAACAAAATAAAAAATTGTAGGCCCCCTAATTTCATGCCCTTTAACAAAGGAAATCACTCATAGAAAGAACACTTCATATACAATTCTAACATACCTATTTGATTCCTCAAGATTCGCTTCCAAATCCTTCACTGATCACAAAGAGAATCTTACTCAGAGACATGTACCAGATCTTCAGTTGTCAAGAGAAAGAGTTTTCAAACTGTGCCCAACAGGCCCCTACTGCTCCCTGGATGTATCTTGACTACCAGAAACTCAGCCAGGCTGTGTATGTCCCCTGACTCTCCCAACCCTGTCAGAATAATTCCATTTTGATCTAAGATGTTAAGCCTCTGCATAAAATTTTATTTGAGAATAAAATGTTAAAGTGGTCTCTGACTACTAAATATTTCAAAACTGAGCCTGGGCTGAATCATGGAATTTTATTTTTTTTTCCACTTTCTTTTTTTGGGGGATCACACCCAGCATGCTCAAGGGCTACTCCTGGCTCTGTACTCAGGAATTACTACTGGCAGTGCTCAGGGGACCATATGGGATGCTGGGGATTGAACCCAGGTCGGCCGCATGCGAGACAAATGCCCTACCCACTGTGCTATTTTCCAGCCCCATGAATCATGGGATTTTAGACCTAGAATGAATCTAAGAAATCCAGTGCTTTTTGGTTTGGAGAGGTGCGGGGGAGCAATTAGTTTTCCAGGATTCAAACCCAAAGCTTCACACATGTCAGGCAAGCATGAGCAAACAATGAGCTATCACTCCGTAATGGGTCAGACGGGTAAGAGTATTGAAGCTAAGGCACAAGCCTTGCATGCAGCTAACCTGGTTCAATCCCTGCACCATACGGGCCCCCAAACACTGCCAATGCAACCTAGGAGAGCCCCATGCACCACCACTGTGGTCCAAGTCATCCCTGGCACAGCAGGACGCCAGCAGTGTCCTTGGCCCTAACATTAAACCACCAGTCCACTGGCTGAAAGTCCCTGGGTCCCAGACTTCCTGAACACTGCTTGGGACACTTAAATAAATATAGAAGAAGCAGATGAGTCTGAAATGTCCACAACTCCATCTATTCTTTTTCAGTGTCATACATATACAGTCAAATAAGTGACAATGTGCAAGTGGAAACATTCTTTGGAAAAGAAGTTAGGGGATGGGGAGAGCGAAGGTGTGGAGCTCATGCCCATGGGGAAGGCCCTGAATTCAATGCCTAGTATTTCATGTCCTGACCCTGAGCACTTCTGGGCCCAAGTACTGAGACATCATGGTCACACCACCAGGCTGAGAATCTTAAGGACCAGCCCCAGGCTTACTCCCTCACAGCACTGCTAGAGATGATCCCTATTAAAAAACTGTTTACAGGCTCAGAGAATATAGCACGTAGGGAGTTGGCTTGCATGTGGCGATCTAGGTCTAATCCTTAGCACCCCCCATGGTGCCCCAATCCCTCTAGGAGTGATATCTGGGCGCAGAGTCAGGAGTAAACCCTGAGCACTGTTGGGTATGACCTCCCCTGTCAAAAATAAATTTATACCAGGGGTTATAGATACAGCACAGGGGTACAGTGTCTGTCTTGCATGCAGTGGACGCCACACATGTACCACACATGGTCTGAGACACCACCAGGAGTGATTCCTTGAGCACTGCCAAGTATGACTCAAAATCAAAAAAAAAAAAGTGGGGCCGGAGAGATAGCCCAGCAGGTAGGGGCGCTTGCCTTGCACGCGGCCGGCCTATGCCGCCTGGGTTCGATCCCGGCATCCCATATGGTCCCCAGCACCGCCAGGAGTAATTCCTGAGTGCAGAGCCAGGACTAACCCCTGAGAGCATTGCGGGTGTGACCCAAAAAAGCAAAAAAAAAAAAAAAAAAAAGTGAAAGCATACCTTGTTAACACACATGAACAAGATATTACATATAAACAGTTTTAGAATAAGGCAAGAAAAAAAAGAAAACAAATTTAAAAAAAGAAAAAAACAGAAACAAAAGAAAAATAAAAAAGAGGAAAAGGGGGGGAAAGAGAGAAACAATTAAAAATAATAATAATTTAAAAAAAAATAAAGACAAGAACATGAGGGAGTAAAAGAGAGAAATGAGAACACCTGGCTGCCAGGCGTACCCTGCTGTGTGACACTAGATAACATAATCACAGTCTCTGAGCCTCAGTTCTTATCTTTAAAATGGTGGTGGGAGGAGGGGGGGTCGAATGGGCTGAGTAAATAGTCTCTGAAGTTTCTTGCTATCATTCCAATACCAGCCTCCTCTAATGTGCCAAAGTATTATATAAGATCTCAGTAGCCCTATCAGCATTACTGTTTGAATCCAAAGTAACCCTAATAATAACACATTACATTTATAGAGCTGTTCACAGTTCTCCACGTGTTTTCAGATGCATTATTCTCATCTGACAAGTAACAGAACAGCATTTTCACCATGTTCTGGTAAGGAAGGCTGCCCCCTCAAGTCAATCCAAGGTAATCAAATGCTTCCTGCTTTCCAGGCCCACACTCTGATCCAGGTATGTGTCCCAGAAAGCCAAAATTACCTGGCCAGCCCTGGGGAGAGAGTTTTGCAGTTAGGAGCGCTACCCAACAGGCACATGGGTTCTGGCAAAATCTCTTCCCCATGTAGGGCTAGAGGTAAGTTTCAGATGACATACTTCAGACACTCAGGCATCGGGCTACTATGCAAATGACCACACACAGAGACCAAGGACAGAAACGCTAATAAGTCTTGTCGTATTAAGTATCGAGAGCCTTACATAAGCCCTAAATCCTCTGGTCAGAAACCCAAATTCTAGAAATGACTCCTGAGAAAATAATCAGTTTGACCAAAAAAAAAGGCATAAAGATGCTAATGACAACAGAATTTTCAGTGGCAAACACTAGCACAACAAGCTGAAGGTGATAATGACATTCTTAAATATGACTTATTCAAATTTCTTAATATTTTTAATAATCTTTTAAATAGTTAAAAACATGGGGAGGATGTTCCCAATGTAAGGATAGGTGGGAAATCTCAACATAGACCAAATGTATGGTATATACATATTGGTTTAATTTTTGTATTTTAAAAAAAGACAATTATTAAAAGGTTTAAATTTTTTTTAAAAAGCATTGGAATGTTTAAGTGATTTTCTCTGTGACTGAAGTTATGATTTTGATGTTCTCTAATTCTACAATGAGCATGTACTATTTTTATAATCAGTGGGTAAAATTTTAAATTCTTGCTGTACCTACTTCCCAGAACAGTAATAAAAAACAAGTACAAAGGAGTCTGGGGCATCGCTCAATGGGCTGGATCACATGCTTTTCATGTATGAGGTCTGTGTTCAGATCCCAGC
>JAJIBD010010511.1:0-42103 GCA_021461705.1 Cryptotis parvus
AAAGGGTAATGTAAGCAAATCCTGCATTCCATCTTCAACTCCTTATAAAGGTCCAGAAAGGAAAGTATTTCTTTATCTCTTCCAAAGTCTTGGCTACAATTACACAGCATCTAAGGCAACTTTAGATGTTAAGTATTCACTTTGCTGTTTGTGCTTTGGAATATCGGTAATCCATTTTTACTGGCAAAATAGGTCCGTTTATATAGAACACTCTAAATTCATAGTTTTGAAATGAGCTTGTGTCCTTTGATCTGATACCAAATGCAATTAGTTCAAAACCGTGCCACTGGTAGAATTTCACAAGATAAAACGTCCAACACTATCAAATATTGGGGAGAAGATATGGACAGAAATTTCCCAAAGAAGAAAGGCAAATGCCCAAAAGGCACATGACAAAATGCTCTGCATAGCTAGTCATCAGAGAAATGCAAAGAAAAAAGTATCACCTCACTTCTTCTTCTTTTTTTTTTTTGGGTCACACCCGGCGACGCTCAGGGGTTACTCCTGGCTCTGCACTCAGGAAACACTCCCGGCGGTGCTCAGGGGGACCATATGGGGTGCCGGGGATGGAACCCCGGCCTCTGCCACGTGCAAGGCAAACGCCCTACCCACTGGGCTACCGCTCTGGCCCCGCTCCCCTCACTTCTGAGAGTCTGGTACACATCAAAAACAAGAGTGGGGCCAGAGCAATAGCACAGCGGTAGGGCATTTGCCTTGCACGTAGCCAACTCAGTTTGATCCCTGGCATCCCATATGGTCCCCTGAATTACACGGCCAGGAGTAATTCCTGAGTGAAGAGCCAGGAGTAACCCCTGAGCATTGCTGGGTGTGACTCATAAAGCAAAAAAAAAAAAAAAAAAAGAGCAACTAGTGCTGGGGCTGGAGCTGTAGTCCAGCAGGTTGGACTTTTGCCTTGCACGCAGCTGAAGGGGGTTCAAATCCTCAGCATCCCATTTGGCCCCCCAAGGCCCTAGGTTTCCTGAGCACTGCTTCCTGAGCATTTCCCCCAAAAAACCATCACTAATAGTCACCCACTTTTATCCATATTTATCAATTCAGTTTAATTTCAAACATCCTTTTCAATATGCATACTGTTTGAATGCTGTGAACAGTCTCAGGATCCTATGTTCTGCTCATTGTATGGGTTTATTCCTCATCCGGAATATGTGTCCTCTTGGTCAATGACAGCAGCATGATGCCACCTTTTAGCATATGACAATTAAAGTTACATCTGAAAGTTAGTCCATTAATAAAGCCTGACAAAGCAAATATATAATTAGGAGATTATTTTATAGCACTGTTCATCTCTATCTTTTGACTCTTCATCATAGATGATGCTGGGGAAAAAACAGATGCAAAATGCAAGAGTGGGGCCGGTGATAGTCTAGCGGGTAGGGCATTTGCCTTGCATGCTGTTGACCTAGGTTCGATCCCCAGCATCCCATATGGTCCCCCCGAGCACCACCAGGAGTAATTCCTGAGAGCAGAGCCAGGAGTAACCCCTGAGCATTGCCAGATGTTACCCAAAAAGGAAAAAAATTGCAAGAGTCCTGAATTCGATATCCAGTATCACGTGGTTTCCTGAGCACCTTCAGGAGCAATCCCTGAACCCTGCTCCAGAAGTAGCCCCTGAACACCAGTAGGTATGGCCCAAAACAAAACTCGCACACAAAAAATACGGCAGGTGGGGCTGGAGTGATAGCACAGCATTTGCCTTGCACGTGCCCCACCAGGATTCAATCCCTGGCATCCCATATGGTCCTCCAAGTTCTGCCAGGAGTTAATTTCTGAATGAGAAGCCAGGAGTAACCCCTGAGTATCACTGGGTATGACTCAAAAAGCCAAAAAATAAAATTAAAAAAAAATACAGTGGAATTCTGGATAACTAGGTAGAACAGAGCCATCACTTTATGTGGTTAAAGAAGAGAGAAATAAAATGAGTGTTTAAATGCTTACATTGTTGGTTCTTTGTTGCATCAGTTAACACATGCATGCAACTTATCGTGAAGAGTTTGGGAATAAGAGGTCAACTAAAACACACAGGTGTCGAGCATGAAGAGCCTCACAAGCGGCTGGGGAAGCTGGAAATCGGCTCGCCCGGGCCCAGCTGACTATGGGGCCCCGGAAGGGCCGATGGGTTTTGGAAGTGGGCCCGTCACCTCTGGAGGGTCCTGGAAGCAGCTGGATGAGACTCGCCCATCACACTAGCCACCATTTTCACTGTCCAGACGCTTGGAAACTGCCTCATGACCAGATTAACAGAGCAAAACCAGTTCGAGCCCAGGTCGGCGCAGCCGCAAGCAGCTGCGCTCTATTAAAATAGTGGAAACAGTGATGTCTTTTAATGCACTGCATTCCACGATGTGCAGGAAAGTTTGGCGGGAGGGAGAGATAAAGAGGAGAGAAATGACATACAGAACCCGCCAAGTAGTTGAGGTGTGGGAGGGGGAGGGAGGTGGGGACATTGGTGATGGGAGATGGGTTTGGGTGGAGGGATGGGTGTTGGAACACTGTAGAACCAAAACTCTACATGAGCATCTTTCAATTGTATGTCTAAAATGGTGTAATAAAATTTTGGGGGGAAAAATAATAAAATAAAAATTAAAAAAAGCAAAAAATAATAATTAAATAAAATAATTTCAGGGGCCGGAGCCATAAAAAAAATTTTTAAAAACGCAAAGGTGTCCTTTCTACAGGATTTCTTTTGCATCTGAGTAATCACTTGTAATCACTTGTCTTCCCATTGATCATTGATTTGCTCGAGTGGGTGCCAGTAACGTCTCCATTCTTTGGGAATGAGATCCATTATTGTTACTGTTGTTGGCATATCGAATACACCACGGGTAGCTTGCCAGGCTCTGCCGTGGTTCTGGGTTCATCCCAGTCTTTTTCTATGTCAGACCATCAGCCATCCAGGGCCCACAGACAGAGGCCAGTGTGTAGACAAGCCTGTCTCCTGTCTGCCACCTGCTGGAGCAGCCAGGCACTGCAGCCACACCTGCAACACCTCTCTTCTGTATCCAACACTTGAGGGATGAAATATAACTATCCAACCTAGTTATATTTGTTTGCTGGTTACTCAAAAATATCTGGAAAATGCTTGTTTAGGTGATTTCCAGCTTCTGTAAACATTAGCCATGTGTAAGAGAAAGAGAGAGACAGAAACAGAGACAGAGAGAGAGAAAGAGGGGAGAGAAGTGTCTGCTATAGAGGCAGGCTGGGGGGTGGTGGGAGGGAATTGAGGGACATTGGTGGTGGGAATGGGGCACTGGTGGAGGGACAGGTGCTGGAACACTGTATGACTGAGACCCAATTATGAACATCTTTATATCTCACGGTGGTATAATAAAAAAAATAATTCAAAATGTTAAACCTCGAAAGTTAACTAGATAAAAATTGATAGGAAAAAACTTTGAAAATACAGCTGAGTTCATTATTAAAAGAAATAATGCAGATGCTAAAAGTAAATATTTTAGATACTCTAAAGTTAACTCATCTTTTTAAAATGGCAGGTAATGTAATGAAAAATTAATTTTTGAAATGCAGTAACTTTAAAAGTTGGAGCTCCAGGCACCCCCCAAAAACGATGCGACATCTCAGAGGGGCTCCACCCCTCCCGCCCTACCTTTGGGTCCTCAGGGGCGTGACCTCCAGGAGCAGCGCCTTTGCAGTCTGCGCAGGCGCGTACTGTGGTCCGCCTGTTCGCGGGCATCCGGCCCAGCTTCTGCGCCTGCGCGTGCGGCTGGCCGTCTGCGGTTCTCCTTGAACTGCAGCTACAATGGTGGTGACTTCTGCGGCTGCAGGTGCGCAGGCTCCAGGGCTGCTAGGGCAGGTTCTGCCTAAGTGGAACTGGGGTGGCGTGGCGCGGGGTAGAGGCGGGGGTAGGAATATGAACCTCAGAGCCACTGGGTTCTTTCCTATTGGTTTGTATATACATGCAGAGTGATGTATAAGGGATGGATCATATACAGGATGGGTTAGGGGAAAAAAATCATTAAAATCTGAGCATCCTGTTTCTTCCACAGATGAGCTTCAAGACTATAAATAAAAGGCGTCTTAGGGAACCAACGTTTAGTGAGGGTATTTAGTTTACTAGTTTGGGGACCACACCTGATGCTCAGGGTTTAGTCCCCGCTCAGGGATCACTCCTAGAGGGGTTGGGAGATCATCTGTGGTCCTGGGATTGAACCTGGGTTGACTGCAAGCAAGACAAGTGTCCTGCCCGCTGTACTATCTCCCCACCGCCCTCGTTTGTTGTTTATCCAATACTGAGTCTAACATTTTTTCCCCAAGTATTTTTTGCCTTTCTCCTCCCCTTCGTGGCTGTCATTGTAACTTCCCGGAGTCACACAGTGCAGTGCTGGGGACTCTGGCAGCATTGCTGAGCCCACATCCACCAACGCAGGGGTAGTAGGCGGAGGTAAAGGGAGGGCGAGATACCCAGGCCCATGTTTTACTTTATAAAAGTGGAATGAAATGATATATTAATGTGTCAAGTAAGGAGTTTAAATTATACTAATTTTTTATTAAATATTTTATACCATCATGACATATAAAATTACAACGTTGTTCATGTTTAGAGGTTTCAGTCATACAGTGTTCCAGCACCCTGCCCTCCACCAGTGCCCATTTCCCACCACCAATATCCCCAATTCCCTCCCCCTCCCCATAGCCTGCCTAAATGGGGATTGAACCTGGGTTGAACCTTTATCTCTTTTCTCTCTCCCGCTCTCTCTTTTCCTTCTCTTATACATGGTGGGTTGCACTACATACACTTGGAGGCCATCATGTGCATTTTTTTTTGCCTGTATTTAATGCTCAGTTCTAGGTTGGTATTAGCCCTTTCGACATTTATTCACGCATTTCCCCTTCTCTGTCTTACCTAACCTCTGACTCACACACGTTTGCGGTAATTTCCACTTTTGGTAAGAGCTCCTGATCCATGTTTCACCTGACATTGGATTTTGGTGTCATAATATGTAAATTATACTAATTTTTAAAAATTGTTTGGTAAATCAGACACCAATAAAATTGTAGTTGAATTTGCTCTAAACGTCTCTTTTCCCTGCTATCCACTAGGTGGCAGAGTGATACCACGCTCAGCTCTGAAACCGCTCAAAACCCACTGCAAATTTCTAATGAATGACCTAATTTTTGTTTTGCTTCCTTCCAAGATTTCCTCTTTCCTAATAAGAAGAAAACCTTTTATACTCTAAATTTAGAATGATTTCTAGGTTCTAAACAAGCTCATTTTGTATTCTGTATCCCCTGGCCCAGCTCCTGACAGCTTCCGCGACTTCCCGCTTCCTTCTGAAACGCTGCTGGCTCTTCCCCAAACTTAAGGCTTCGTGACCCTGACAAAACCCAGCACCTTGATGGTTCAAACATGAACACCTGATTACCTGATGTCCCATCTTGTAGAGTGCACACATGTTACCATAGGTAGCATGTGAAGATCCCTCTAAGCTGTGAATGGCAGAATTGCTTCAAGACGGGAGGCGGGGGCGGGCGTAGCCCAGCGGAGGCGTTGCCGCGCGCCGGCCGGCCGGTCGATCCCCAGCATCCCATAGGTCCCCGACACCGCCGGTAATCCGAGTCACCAGGAGGCCCCTGAGCACGGGTGTGACCCAAAAGCAAAAAAACGGGAGGCGGGGTGTTATGTGATGGTGAATCTGCTTATCTCCAAAGGGCATCTCCTCTCGGCACAAAGAACTCTGGTAGCACCGATTCTACCTGGTTGAATCCTCAAGAGCAAGACTTATTGGTACCTTGGCCTAGGGTCTGCTTCAGAAAACTGTGCTGTTTTATTATTGCTGTATGTGCAGTAATAAAAAGCTGGCATTTTTCCTAGTGTTGAGTATGAGAGCACATATTCTATATATGGAATATGCTACCTTCAGACCCCCAACCCGGCTGTGCTAGGCACCACGGCGTCCTTCTAAGCTGTGGAAGGCATGAGACACTGTCCTAATTGCGTGGGATAGGGGTATATCCCCGCTGGCCCAAACCCTGGGTTCCTACAAAACACACTAATGTAGGGATGTCCTAAATTTCCACTTAGGGGCCTGGAGCGATAGCACAGCAGGTGGGGCATTTGCCTTGCATTCAGCCGACCCAGGTTCTATCCCCAACATCCCATATGGTCCCTCTAGCACCCCCAAGAGTAATTACTAAGCAAAGAGCCAGGAGTAACCCCTGAGGGTTGCTGGGTATGACCCAAAAAGCAATTTTTTTTTCCATTTAGATCTTTTTGCCTTTTATAATGTATGTCTTACTGCCAATGTATCTGTCACTTCTTGCCTATCTGATAATACAGAAAACAAATGCAGTCCTTTGTTGTTTTTAAGGCCACACCCAGCAGCGCTCAGGTTACCCCCTGGCTCTGCACTCAGGAAATCACTCCTGGTGGACTGGGGGCCATATGGGATGCCAGGGATGGAACCCACATCCGCCTGTGCAAGGCAAATGCCCTACCCACTGTACTATCACTCCTGCCCTGATTTCAAGGGATTGATTTTGGAGTCAGCCCCAAATACGAATCGAATGTTTTTGCTAGTTTGCTGTTAGCCATTTCCCAGCTAATCCTGTTCTCTGACCTGAAAACATGGGGTTATATTTCCTTCTCCATGTTACGACAGCAAACAACTCTCTACCTTTACAGTATTTGGTTTTTTGCAATCTTATGTAAAAGTTACATACAGCAAATGCACGATGTGGATAATATTCTGATGACTTTTAACAGTGTAAACCGGTGCCCACAGCAGAGCAAGCTGTTAACTTTTGGGGGCATTCGGGCCTTCAGTGGGCCTCCCTCCCTGCGTTGCTCAGGGATCACTCTTGGTGCTCGACAAACCATGTGGGGTGCCGAACACAGAACCTGGGTCTGTTGTGTTTAAGGCAAGCACCTTACCCGCTGTACTGTCTCTTGGGTAGGGCTTTTGCCTTGCACATGGCTGACCCGGGTTCCATCTCTGGCAATCGCATATGGTCCCCCCGAGCACCTCCAGTTGTAATTCCTGAGTGCAGAGCCAGGAGAAACCCCTGAGCATCGCCGGTATAATTAAAATAGTAAAAAAAAAAATGATGATGATGATGATAATCAACTCCCTCCTTTTTACACATTGTGACTGGCACTATACATACACTTAAAGGTTATCATATATATATATATATATATATATATATATATATATATATATATATATATATATCCCTTTGCCTACACCCAATGCTCAGTTCTGTCTGGCATTACCATTTCCAACAATTAGTAGATCACTGGTATATATTAATATCCTACAAATCAATAGTCATTCTGTATCTGTCCTTTTCCTTCTGATTAATTTCACTCAGTATGCCACCCACACGGCAGAGCCTGGCAAGCTACCCATGTCGTATTTGACATGCCAAATACCAGTAACAATTATAGACCTCATTCCCATGACCTAATGGAATGGTTTGAGGCTCTTTATATCCCTGGAGCAAGCAGATGCCCTTGGGCTCTACTAGCATGAGACAGGACATATGGAGATGTTACTGGTGCCCGCTGAGCAAATCGATGAACAGGAAGACAGTGATACAATAATAATAATAATTATTATTATTATTATTATTATTACTACTAAAGTACTCTGGGCACGGTTCTGGGAGTAGCCACATGGCCCGATCGTTCCTCCCGACTCGTCTGAGTCTGGGCTGACTCTCAGCAGCAGCAAAAGCTACCCGAAAGCAAGTAGAGACACCTTCAGGGCTCTCTATCCTCGCACACTCCAGGAGGTGCGGGACGTCAGGCGCGCCCCCATGGGGCGAAGGGGATGACTCCGCCTACCCCACCCGCATTTTCCAGGGTCAAGTCGGTAGCAATCTATTGTTTCTCCGCAGAAATGCCAGCGAGCCAGTGAATTTCAGAGTGTGGGCAGGTTTGCTCAAACCTAAGCACAAAGGCGCCTGCAGAGACCTGAAGTCCCCGAGCTGCAGCCGGCGGGACATCCGCTCGGCCCAGTCTCCCGGACCCGGTGACGTCCTGCCGTCTGGAGACGGAGGGCACCGAGTGGCGCTCCGTCTACACCGATTTCATCTCGTCCCAGTTCCCTGAACAGTTCGCTGCCGCCCCTGCGGGCACCACGCGACTTGGGAGCGAAACAGCAACGCGGGCCCGCGCGCCGGAAGTGACGCAACGCGCCGCGCCGCGGTCCCCGCCCAGGACGTTCTGTGGCGGGAACTGGCACCTCCTGGCCGGCCTGGCGGTGCTCGGGCTGCTCCGGCGGGGAAGGGAGCCAAGACTTAACCGCCATCCACCCACCCCGTCCCCTTTTCCTGAAAATCCCGGGGACTCGCCGGCGACGTCCTCGCTCCGGAGTCGAGCGGCCGGCACGGCCCGGGAGCCGGAGATACCAGGTGACCAGCCGGGAAAACGCGGGCCGGCCTTCGCCCCCTCCAGCCCTGCGCCCAGGATCCCCGGGATTTTTATTCTTCTTTTTTTGCACGTTGGGGTCCACGCCGCAGCTCTAGCCTAGCCTCCCAGCCACGCTGCGCACCTTGATGAATTGGGGGCTGAATCTTACACTGCAAAAGACCTGCCTTGTGCTGTGAACTGTTCAGGGCTGGAGCAAATAGTGTGACGTTGAGTTCCTCACCTTGGACTGGGGAGGGGGGGTTCAATCCGGCCCAGGTATGCTGAACCAGAGACTCTCAGACATGGGGCAGAGCTGCTACTTGCTCTCCCTGTGCCCAGCCGCTCATGAGGCACCCAGGAGGGAAGGTGGGTTCTAGCCCTGGCCTGCCACCCCAGCAGAGCCTCACAACAAGCCAGACGACCCCCACTCCATGGGGGCAACCATTTTCCACATCCGGACTTACCTCTCGTCACAACTCCACCCAGCAGACCAGACTACCGCAGACCGCCGCGCGGCTGCTTGCAGCTGCTGCGGTTCATCAATAAATGCTTTATTTAGAGGTGACTACAAGAATATGCCACCCACATGGCAAGCCTGGCAAGCTGCTTGTGTCGTATTTGCTATGCCAGATACCAGTAACATTTATATTAGGTCATTCCTATGACCTAATATAATGGTTTGAGGCTCTTTATGTTCCTGGAGCAAGCAGATGCCTTTGGGTTCTACTAGCATGAGACAGGACATATGGAGATATTACTGGTGCCCGCTCTAGCAAATAGATGAGGAATGGGAAGATAGTGATAGTGACCTTGGACTGGAGCGATCATCCTGCGGGGGCGTGGCTTGCAGGGCGGCCTACAATCTCCTGCATCCCATGTGTTCCTCCGAGTCCCCTAAGAGCTGCCGGATGCGACCCCGATAAAATAGTATCGTTGACTTTACAACTGTTACCGTTATATCCCTGTATCCCTCAGTACAATGAAGTCAGAGGATGCTAGTTTATGAGATAGGGTTTTTGGTTGCTTGTTTTTATTTTTGCTACACCCGGCAGTATCCAGAACTTAACTCCTGGTAGTACCGGTGAACCAAACCAGGGTCACCAGTATTGCAAGTGCCTGGGGTGCTTGGGATCCAACCAGGGTTACCCACTGCGCCATTTTTTTCAACCATTATCTTATTTAGTACAAGTTTGTGTTTTCCAACTGAACTTCACCGTTTTCAAAGGTCTTTCCTTTTCTGTCTTGCAGTGATCAGGAGGAAGTAACCATGCAGGCATTTCTAAAAGGTGCCTCTCTCAGCACTAAACCACCACCAGCTAAGGACCGAGGAGTCACTGCCGCTGCAGGAAGCAGTGGGGAGAACAAGAAGGTGAAACCTGTTCCGTGGGTGGAGAAATAGTAAGGATGCTTGCATTCTTGTTGGAATAATAGATGACTGCCTTAACTCTGTCGAGCCCATTGTGAAATGCCTATGTGGAATAGTTTGCTTTATTCAAATGCCATGCTGAGAAACCAGTTAGGTCAGTCATATAACCACATACCAGGGAATGATCTGATTTTCTTCTCACAGATGAACTAAGAGTATTATAACTAAAGTTCTTGGTTTTAGAAGTTGGGAAAGAACCATAAAGAACAAACTTCCATAAGCTGGTTCTAAACTCTTAGTCGGTGTTCCACTAAAGACCAGACAATCTGTTCCCTTTGGTTTGCTTAGATATTCTTTGCAAAAAATAGCATTTTGACAACAAAATTTCATTCAGCTAAAACATCAGATATAACAGGTAGTTCAGGCACTATAAATCTGAAAGTTATTACAAGAATTTGCAGATTAATAAGCCAAATAAGATGCTCTTTTTTTTTTTTTTTTTTTTTTTTGCTTTTTGGGTCACCGGCGATGCTCAGGGGGTTACTCCTGGCTCTTTGCTCAGGAATTACTCCTGGCAGTGCTCGGGGGACCATATGGGATGCCAGGGATCGAACCCATGCCAGCATAGGCTGGCCACGTAAGGCAAGCGCCCTACCCGCTGGGCTATCGCTCCGGCCCCAGATGCTCATGTTTTACTCGCAATTGTCACTTCACTTGTCTTCCCGTTCATCATGGATTTGCTCGAGCGGGCCCCAGTAACATCTCCTTATGTCCTGCCTCCTGCTAGTAGAGCCCAAGGGCATCTGCTTGCTCCAGGAACATGAAGAGCCTCCGAGACAAGTGATACAAGTGGTAATATTGCTGACCTCTGGGCAGCAGAGTAAGTGTGTGCCTCCTATTAATTATATGGACGAATACATTTGTTCCAGCTCCCTTAAATCATTAAAAACATTTTGTTAATCTCAGAATTAGTAAGTCTGCAGTTCATGTGCGTAAGATGATGGAAGAAATAGGTGTTCACTGGCTGGAGAGATAGTGTTCACTGGCTTGAACCCCAAGCGGGGTTCAAACCCCTTTGGTTCCCAGACTGCTGCACCTGAGTGCATAGCCAGGAATGAGCCCTGAGTGCCACCTGGTATGACCCCCCCAAAACAAATGATTATTTCTATCGTCGTTACTAGTTGCCTGTCCCAAGCTTCTAAAATACATTTTTTTTCCTGCTTTGGTCTTGCCAAAATAATAGTACTTTCTAGGCAAATACTCATCGTAAATTTTTACCTCTGTGTTGCTATTGTTGTGATAAATGATGACAAGAACACTTGTCTGTGGTAGTACAAGAACACTTGTCCAGCAGTAGTGCTCACGGAGTCACGTGCTTTATTGTGGATGTGCTTATCCATTCAGAGCTTGCCATTCAGAGCTCTCACACATTCTGATTGTACTCCCTGGGGCCTCAGTGGTGCTGGCATATAAATATATATGCTTGCTGGGGGTCACTCCAGGCCTTTGTCCTTCTACATCTTTAGTTTCAGTTACTCGCACACACCTACTGTACTGAGGGTCCCAGAGCGCTGAGCAGTTGGCAGTGTGCTCAGCATCTGTGGGCAGATCAGAGATTGGACCAATTGGTTTCACAGGTACACGGCAATGAGTTATAATCTAATAAGATAAAATCCTTTCTGGAGATACATTATAGCAGGATAGTATAGTGTTCTGTTTCTCGAGGTGTTGCCGGTGTGGCTGCAGTGCCTGACTGCATCAGCCTATGGCAGACAGGAGACAGGCTTGTCTACACCCAGGGCTTTGCCCCGGGGCCCCTGGATGGTTGGTGGTCTGACATAGAAAAAGACTGGGTCCCCTGGGATGAACCCAGAGCCACAGCAGAGCCTGGCAAGCTACCTGTGGTGTATTCGTATGCCAAAAACAGTAACAATAATGGACCTAATTCCCAATGAATGGAGACGTTACTGGTGCCCGCTCGAGCAAATCGATGAACAACGGGAAGACAAGTGATACAAATGATAGTATAGTGTTTGCCTTGCACATAACTAACCTGGTCCAACCCGGCACCACAGCCAGTCCCCCAAGCATTGCCAGAAGTGATGACTGACAGATCCTGGGCACTTCCAGGTATTCCACACCCGCAAAAAAGAAAAAATTCTAAATCTTTAGCTCAGTGGTTGTAAGCACAAGAAGCTAGAACTAATGCACTTGGAAAAGTAGGTTACATTTTTGGTATAATTTTTGCTTATGGCAAATAAAAGGTTTATACCTTCAGCTTTTTGAAAGCCTCTGCATCCAGAGAGGTAGTACAGCAAGTAAGATGCTTAGCTTGCACACAGTTGACCTGGGTTTGATCCCCCTTATCCCATATGGTCCTTTGAGTGTTGTCAGGAGTGATTCCATACAGAGTGTGGCCTTAAAACAAACAAAAAATTTTTGAAAGCTTCTCATTTTGTTAATCTCTGAAAATATGGCTAATTTAGCAGAAGGAGCATTTGAAAATTTACCTGGCTACAGTGATATATACAGTAATACAGAGTAATCTCTTTTATTTCTCAGTCGCCCAAAATGTGTGGACGAAGTTGCTTTCCAGGAAGAAGTAGTTGCAGTGCTGAAAAAAATCTTTAGAAGGAGCTGATGTGAGTAACATGATATTTAATGACTTTAGGAGATTAAAACTATTTGCCCTCTTCCTGACTTCCTTCCATTAAATCCAATGCTGTATATACTTCCAGCAGCCATTTGATAATATACGTGAAATACCCCATTGGTACAGTGGGTGATATAGTTCCACAAAGACTGGGCCAGAGAGGTCGTACAGCAGGTACGGTGGCATCTCTGCAGCCAAGTCAAGGTTTCTAACGTGGCCAGAGTCACTACCGCCTCGCCCGCTTCCCTTTCCAGAAAAGCTCAGAGCAGGGCTGGAGCGGGCGAAGACAAGCTCCTGGCACGCTCCCCATCCCGCCAGGCCTTTCAGTAGTTTTCTCTGGCACAAGGATGCCGAGGACACCGGTTTGCCAGTCCCCTAGGTTTTCAGGAAAGGGAATGGGTGAGATTTTTGGTTGTTTTTTTTTTCCCCTTTATTTGAACACCGTGATTTACAAAGCAAGTTTTTCACAGTACAGTTGTTCAAGCATTCATCATTCAGCACCAATCCCATCACCAGTGTGCCCTCGCCACCACCAAAGACCTTCCTTTCCTCTCCCCCCCATGCCTGTTCTACTGGCCGGCATTAATTGTATTGATTATTGCAATGTATAAATAGCATAGGTATTGATAAAGTCATAAGCTTTCCCTGGGTTGTTACATGTGAATTTGGATCATCGTTATTTAAGGTTTTCACAATTACTGTTTGGACCTATCCTGAGCCTATACTGAATATATTCATCTAAATTATAGTGCTGTTAGACTGAATTTGCTAAATGTGGCCAAAAAACAGATTCTTAGAAAAGGTTAATAGGGATTTATTTATTTATTTATTTATTTTGCTTTTTTGCTTTTTTTGTGTCACACCCAGCAATGCTTAGGGATTTCTCTTGGCTCTGCACTCAGGAATTACTCCTGGCGGTGCTCGGGGGACCATATGGGATGCCGGGGATCGAACCCGGGCTGGGGATCGAACCCGGCCGGCATGGGCTGGCTGCGTGCAAGGAAAACTCCCTACCCGCTGGACTATTGCTCCGGTCCCTTAATAAGGATTATTAAATCTCTACCTGGACCCAGTGGGCCGTCCGGTTCCCCTGTATAAGAAATTACTGCTATGTTCATACACAGTAGAAATTGTGCCTGCGCACTGTTGGTTTTTGGGTTTTCTTTTGTGTGTGTGTGTCTGTGTGTGTGTCTGTGTGTGTGGGGGAAAATGTAATAGTCTAATGTGAAAAAGTGCTATCAGAACTGTTATCTGTTATACCATTTATATTAAGAAATGAGGGGCAGGGGCCGGAGCGATAGCCCAGCGGGTAGGGCGTTTGCCTTGCATGTTGGCCGGCCTGCGCCAGCCCGGGTTCGATCCCCAGCATCCCATATGGTCCCCCGAGCACCGCCAGGAGTAATTCCTGAGTGCAGAGCCAGGAGTAACCCCTGAGCATCGCCGGGTGTGACCCAAAAAAGCAAAAAAAAAAAAAAAAAAAAAGAAATGAGGGGCTGGAACGATGGCACAGTGGGTAGGGTGTTTGCCTTGCATGCGGCTGACCCGGGTTCGATCCCCGGCATCCCATATGGTCCCCTAGCACTGCCAGGGGTAATTCCTGAGAGAAGAGCCAGGAGTAACTCCTAAGTGTCACCGGGTGTGACCCAAAAAGGGGAAAAAAAAAAGGAAAAAGAAATGAGTATATGTACATATTTATACCCTCTCTCGATTATGAAACCATTGCACTTTTTCATAGGTATTTTCAGTCATTGTTTTCGTCTATTTGTGCCAGAATACACATTTAAAAAAATAAAATTTTACCCCACAGCTTCCTAATCTTTTATTTTATGGGCCACCTGGAACTGGAAAACATCCACTATTTTGGCAGCCGCTAGGGAACTATTTGGGTAAGTTGGAAGAATAACACTGGATATCTCTGTGCTGAGAAGATTTGGTATAAATCTCTCAAGTCTGTTCTCTAAAAGTTTCCTTTTTGTAAAAGTTTGCACTTGCTTTCCTTCTCTAAAAGTCTGCATTTGGTTTTACTGAGTTTGTTGTGTTTTCATTTATGCATTTTAAATTATTTCCTGTTCCTTTCAGTAAGTGAGCTTGCCCTCAACTTTCCTTTTTTTATTTTTTAAGTTAGGCACTGTGATTTACAAAGTTGTTGACAGTTGGGTTTCGGGTATACGATGTCACAGATCCAATTCCACCACCACTGTCTATATCCCACCACTAGAGACCCCAGATTCCCTCCCGTCCCCTGATCTCTCTCAAGAAACCAGAAACATCTCAAGTATTTTTTGTTGTGTAGGTGCATGGGAAAAGGTTGAGCCACACGCAGCAATGCTCAGGGGCCACTCCTGGCTCCACACTAGGAATTATTCTGGCAGTACTGTGTGCTGGGGATTTTCCCAGGTCAGCCGCATGTAATGCAATTGCCCGACCCTCTGTACTGTTGCGGCTGACCCCAAAAAACACATTGGTTTTTTTTGGGGGATGGTGATACTCGGGTTACTCCTGGTTCTGCAGTCAGGCAATCACTTCTGTCTGGTGGTGCTCAGGGGCCATATAGGATGCGGGGGGATCGAACCCAGGTTGGCCACATGCAAGGCAAGTACCTTACCCACTATACTCTCTCTCTGACCCTGAGATACACTTAAAAATTTTTTTATTTCCCCTTTGGTTTGGTTTTGGGGACCCACACCCAGCAGTGTGTTTTCTTTTCCTGGCTCAGTGCTGGCAAGCTGCTTAGCATTTGTGGAGCTCAGAACCTTGAGGTGCAGAGAGGTGAATTCATGTTTCCTGTGTTCAGAGCATAGGCTCTAGCCATTGAGTTCCTCCGTTCTGTCACCTTTAGTCTAAATCTGTTTGAATAATTGAAGGCGTTGCAAAACAGGGTTAGGGCTAGGAATCTTGCCATTTTTTTTTTTTCACTTACTACAATTTTGGAACCCAGAGGACCCAGCCCATCACCAGTTGTGGCAATAATTTAATTGCTCCTAATGTCGTCCCTTATGTTTGTGTAGTTGTATGATAGAATGAGCTGTTCTGATACTGTTACCTTGCACCAGCTCGTGAATTCCATCTTAATTCTAATTCCCGGCTTCTGCTGCTGGGTGGTATAAGGTGAGCTCCTGGCCCTCAAGGCACTTGAGTGTAAATAGGTGTTGATAATTGATGCAGTACGATTCCAACGGCATCAGAAAATTTTCATGAGCCAAATTCTTGGATTCCTTTTTCTACGTTGACTGTCTCGGTTTAGCTAACCAGTATAGAGGAGCCCTTTACTTCAAGTTGAAAGATAACATACTGGGCACTCCTGGAACATGCATCACGGTAGCAAAGTCTATTTGAGTTTATCCAGAAAAAATTTTTTATCAGGTATGAGACCAAAGGATACATTGAAATTCTACATATTAAAATAATTAGATGCATCTGAAACAATAAAATCTGTAAGGATAATTAGTTTCATTAGTGTGTGAAGAGAAACAACAGGGTAAGCTGTTAATGTAATTTGTAGGTGGGAGCCTGGCGTTGGAGTTTTGGGCCACACTCAGCCATGCTCAAGGGTTACCCCTGGCCCTGCACTCGAGAATTACTCCTGACGGTGTTAGGGAAGCGTAGGGGCTGCCTGCCAGACCAGTGCTCCACCTGCTGGACTCCAGCCCCTCACTGACAACAGATTTTATTTTTCAAGGCAATTATAAGAGTGTTGCTGATTATTTTACAACGTATTTTGTGATAAAGGTTGCTAAAAAAAGAGCTTTAATTATATAGTCATACGTAATGAAACTTTTAAGAGTTTAACTTTTTTTAAGAAAAAAAGTTAAGAAACTTTTTTTCTTATTAGATCATTCCAAACTATATAACTTTTTCTTTTTCTATTTTCTTTTTTTTTTTTTTTTTTTTTTTAGCAAGGGTCCACACCTATTCCCACCTCAGTGTTTGGGAGCCCCCCTAGACAGTTCTCAGTTGCCAGGATCGACTCGAGCTCCCCCCATGCAAAGCATGTGCTCCACCCCTTTGAGCCCCCTCCTCAGCCTAGGTTATAAATGTGCCTTTTTAGGGCCGGAGGCGATAGCCCAGCGGGTAGGGCGTTTGCCTTGCACGCGCCGGCCGTGTTGGCCACATGCACAGCAAGCACCTACCTACTGTACTATCACCCCAGACCCTAGATCACTTTTTTTCTTAGGTTGCAGCTTATCTACCTTTTTCCTTCCTTTTTTTTTTTTTTTTTTTTTTTTTTTAGTATTTTATTATACCACCGTGAGATATACAATTATAAAGATGTTCATGTTTGGGTTTCGGTCATAGTGTTCCAGCACCCTTCCCCCCCCACCAGTGAATTTTAAGCGTTAGATAGTTAGGTCAGATATTGTGTCAGTGTATATTCTATAATCATGTAAGTTCTTGTCCAAACTGAAATGCTCAGGCCAGAGTGATAACACAGCTGGCATGTCTCTTGCCTTGCATGTGGTTGACCCAGGTTCGATCCCGGCATCCCATATGGTCCCCTGAGCACCGCCAGGAGTAATTCCTGAGTGCAGAGCCAGGAGGAAAAACAACAAAAAAGATGTGCCTTTTTAGAATTTGTTTTTTGTGGTGGGGCTGAAGCGGAAGTAAAGCAAGTACGATGTTTGCCTTGCATGTGACTGACTGACCGAGGGCTCGTGTGGTCCCCGAGCCCTGCTAGGAGCAGCTCTGAGGACACTGGCTGTGACCCATGTTGTTTCGCCATAGCCAGTGGTGCTCAGGGGTTATTCCTGGCAGTACTGGGGAGATTATGCAGTGCCAGAGATCAAACCAGATTTGCCACATACAAGGCAAGTACCTTCACCCATGTACTATCTCTCCAGCCCAGCGTTGTTCTTAATCTATAAAAACAATGACTAAAAAGAAACATGAGACAGTGTCTTGGCAGAGTATACCCGTTGTTTTTATGTTCTTTTGCTTTCTCATATTTTCCAAAGTGAACATCTTTTATGAGGATTACTTTCCGGGCCAGGACATGGCGCCGAGGGCTGGAGTGTGTCAACCCCCAGGTTGTTTGTGGTCCAAGAACAAACAAACAAAAAACGTTACATCACTGTCTTGGTAGTGCCAGGATCAAACCCAGGGCCTCACACATGCAAGGCAAATATTCTGCTATCTCCCTGGCTCACTTAGACCACTTCGCAGATTTCAAGAATTGTCCTCACAGCCAGCCAGATTATGGAAATAATTCAAAATACACTTCAGTGCGTCATTGTTTAAAAATGTCAAGATGATAGATTAGAGACATAATGCTATTAAAACAGTGCTCGTGGTGACAAGGTGCCTGATAGGGGCCTATGTAAAAATGGATTTCAAATTTATACATATTATGTAGCTTTTTTTTTGCGGGGTTCCCGCCCTCGCCGGCGGTGCTCGGGGACCATATGGGATGGCCCACGAGTGGGCTAGCCTACTTTCTTTTTTTTAATGGATGGAACAAAGCCAAAATGTTAACTTCATGTTGCCCCAGAAGAGAAATATAGGGCTGGATAGTTCAGTATTAAAGGTTAAGAAGCCTGCCTTTCGGGTCAGAGTGATAGTACAGCTGGTCGGGCATTTTGCTTTGCATGTGGCCTACTTGGGTTCAATCCCCAACATCTCATAATGTCCCCCGAGCACCGCCAGGAGTAATTCTTGAGTGCAGAGCCAGGAGTATCCCCTGTGCATCACTGGGTGTGACTCAAAAAGCCAAGGGAAAAAAGGGAGCTTGCATTTCATGCAGCCGATCCTGGTTTGAAATTAACCCTAAAGATCCACCCCAAGCATGGCCAGCGGTCACTCTTGAGTTGAGCCTCTGTCTGGGTGTTGTTCCCAACTGCAGGGAAAAAGGAAAAGGAAAAAAAAATAGTGGAATGGTTGTGTACATTTTACCCATATTTTTACTAGGTAGATTTTTAACCATAGCAAAGTGCATACGTTTAAAAATTATAATTTAGAGCCAGAGCGATAGCCCAGCGGGTAGGGTGTTTGCATGTGGCCGGCTTGTGCCGGCCTGGGTTCGATTCCCGGAATCCCATATGGTCCCCCCGAGCACGGCCAGGAGTAATTCCTGAGTGCAGAGCCAGGAGTAGCCCCTGAGCATTGCCGGTGTGACCCCCCAAAAAAAAAAAGCAAATAAATAAATAAATAATTATAATTTAAACCTGGAATTACTTAGGTACTCTATGATGTATAAATTTGTTTCATTTTGACATAGGCCAGAACTTTTCCGATTAAGAGTTCTTGAGTTAAATGCATCTGATGAGCGTGGAATACAAGTAGTTCGAGAAAAAGTGAAGAATTTTGCTCAATTAACTGTGTCAGGAAGCCGCTTCGGAGTAAGTAAGCTCACCTTCTTTTCTCTGTACTCTCTCATTGTATTTGTCTAAAAGTACATATTTGGGCTGAGTGTTGGAGGGCTCCGGGACAATGGTAGAGTGAAATGAACATATTGGTGAGGAGTGAGTGTGATACTGGAATATTAAATGCATGATAGCCTATCTTTGGTAGTATTGAAAAGTTGTAAAGCAAATACTAATTTTTTACATACTACATAAAGGTACATACTTCTACCAAATATCTAATTCTTTTTCATGTTAGATCACTCTTGTTTTATTTCGAATCCCTACCCAGTGGTGCTCAGGACTTGCTCCTGGTCTGTACCCAGGGGTCCTTCCTGGAGTGGCTCATTGGACCATATAGGATGCTGAGATTGAACCAGTGTTGGCCACATGCACAGCAAGCACCTACCTACCTACTGTACTATCACCCCAGCCCCATGATCACATTTTTTTTTTAGGTTGCAGCTTATCTACCTTTTTTCTTCCTTTTTTTTTTCAGTATTTTATTATACCACCGTGAGATATACAATTAAAAATAAAGATGTTCATGTTTGGGTTTCGGTCATAGTGTTCCAGCACCCTTCCCCACCAGTGAATTTTTAAGCGTTAGATAGTTTCGTCAGATATTGTGTTAGTGTATATTTTATAATCACGTAAGTTCTTGTCCAAACTGAAATGCTCAGGCCAGAGTGATAACACAGCTGGTATGCCTCTTGCCTTGCATGTGGTTGACCCAGGTTCGATCCTGTCACTACTTACGTTCTTCTGAGCCCTCTAAGAGTGGTCCCTGAGCACAGAGCTAGGAGTAACCCCAAACACCTCTGGGTGTTCAGGCCAAAAAAAAATTTTTTTTTAATTAAAAAATGCTCTTAAAGTATTATAATTAAAATAAAACTGCCTTCCATATGTCCTGTTGCAAGCAAGTGTAGCCCAAGGGCATCCGCTTGCTCCAGGGACAGGAAGAGCCTCAAACCATTCTTCAGGTCATGGGAATGAGGTCCATAATTGTTACTGGTTTTGGCATATCAAATACGACACAGGTAGCTTGCCAGGCTCTGCTGTGTAGGTGATATACTCTCAATAGAAGGCTCTCATCTCGAGCATTTACTGATGAAACTCAATGGGGAAAGATCAGGTTTTCTCTTGGGTGAAGCTGTGAGGAACTGTGGAGTCTGGATCTTGAGAATGACTGACCTCATGATGAGTGGGTTGCTCTGGCTTCTTGCTAGACTCACTGGGAGGGTATCAGCTAGAGCCTGCCTAGAATGTGAAAGATCCTGTGAAGGACCTGATCCTAAAATCTAGGATCAGTGCCAATGGAACTGTGGGTCTGGCGTGGGTCTCTCATGCATATAAAGTTGTTATCTGATGACCAGAAAGCTCACTCAGTATGAGCCCTGATGATGGTTTTTTTTTTTTTTTTTTTTCTTTTTTGGGTCACACCTGGCGATGCTCAGGGGTTACTCCTGGCTCTGCACTCAGGAATTACTCCTGGCAGTGCTCGGGGACCATATGGGACGTCGGGAATCGAACCTGGGCCGGCACAGGCCAGCCGCGTGCAAGGCAAATGCCCTACCCGCTGGACTATCGCTCTGGCCCCTAATGATGTTTTAAAATGAGATTATCGTATGACTCAAGATGCCTGTGTGTTTCTCTGCATCAGTGGGAAGCCGTGTCCGCCTTTTAAAATCGTGATTCTGGATGAAGCAGATTCCATGACCTCAGCTGCTCAAGCAGCTTTAAGACGAACCATGGAGAAAGAGTCTAAAACCACACGATTCTGCCTCATCTGTAACTATGTCAGTCGGTATGTGTATTGCTCTGACGGTAGAAGCTAGGTGGCCTAATTTTGATAACCCTAATTTTTTTTTTGGGGTACTTTGAAATGAAACAGCATTAATTTATCCTCCATCAAATTTGATTTGTTTTTGATAAAAAGTAGTTATTTGGGATAATACCAACTTGTTCTTTCCGATATTTTACAGAATAATCGAGCCCCCTGACTTCTAGATGCTCGAAATTCCGCTTCAAACCTCTCTCAGATAAAATTCAACAGCAGCGATTACTAGACATTGCTGAAAAGAACATGTCAAAATTAGCAGTGAGGTAATTACTATCATTAAAGTATTATAATTATTAATTCCGAGGAGACCCCAAGTCAAATGTTTGGGGGTTTTTTGGGGGAGGGGGGTCACACCCAGCAATGCTCAGGGTTATTCCTGGCTCTTCATTTGGGAATTATTCCTGTTGGTGCTTAGGGGACCATATTGGTTGCTGGGGATCGAACCTGGGTTGGCCGTATGCAAAGCAAATGCCCTACCTGCTGTGCTATCACTCCGCCCAAGTCAAATGTTTACTTGATTTCAGAGCCCCAAACTAGGGGCAGAGTTACACATATAACTTATAGTAATGTGTGTAATTTAACACATAATTTATGTGTTTAACGTAACAGATCTTTAAACAGGTAAACAAACAACAACAGATCCTTACAAAGACAAGACACTAATCTAGCTAATATCCTACTTTACAAACTAGTGTGGTATGATGAAATTCTGGTAATGTCATAGAATATATAGACCTTATTCAGCAATACAATCCTAGTTTGAAATTATGTAATCACAAAATCGGATGAACATGTATAACATCGGTTTCTGTGTATTTCATTCGGAGGCAGATCTCCTGTGCTGTCTCTATGATTTTTACCGCTAAAGGAGTTACTTCATTAATAGTGGGAATGTTTGGTTTTTCCTCATTAGGTTAAAATAAATGGGTCTGTTTTGTTTTTCATTTGTGCATGGGTTTTTTTAAAGCCTTTCTTCCCCCTCCCCCCCTCACCCCACCCAGGGAATAACCTATCTTGTTAAAGTATCAGAAGGAGACTTAAGAAAGGCCATTACATTTCTTCAAAGTGCTACTCGATTAACAGGTGGGAAAGAGGTTACAGAGAACGTGATCACGGATATTGCTGGGGTAAGATAACTAAGTACTATTCTTTCCATTTTTAGTGCCTGTGATGTAGGTATAGAAAGGAGAGAATCGCTTTTAGCTGCCAGCCCCTGGATGCTGGTTTAGAATACTCGTATCTTGATAAAACTTACTGAAGACATTCACTATAGTTTAGTGCCATCATGTAATAGACACCTGGCTTGCTGTGGGGGTGAGGTGGGGAGGTTTGGGGGGGCCTCCCATGTTCTGGTCAGGAGACCCAGGGACTAGTTTCTTAAGTCCCTTTAGGGATTACCCAGGCCACTTTAGTGTGCAGGAGAGGAGGGGGTGATGGTGCAGGCCTCTGGGAAATGCTCAGGTGATCATGTGCTACTAGGGGTCACCAGCAAAACTTCCACCTTAACTGTAATTGTTTCTGTGGGCTACAAAGCATTTAAACACTGATGCCACACCAATCAGCTCATGTCCTTAAAAGCCTAAATCCTGAAAGATATCAACCCTTTAGTCCCCTTTCACTTTGGCATTGACTGGCTTTAGAGAAAATCCCCCTTAAAATTGTTCAAATTGGTTGGGGTGTGAGGGTTTAGGGCCAAATGCAGTAATGTTCCAGGGGCCACTCCTAGGTGTATGTGGTACCAGGAGGGCAAGTGTTTCTTTTTGGCAATCAGTGCTCAGGGTCCATGTGCGAACTGGCATGTACACAGCAATTGCCCTGTTATGCTATCATTTTGGCCCCAAGGTGGCAAGTGTTTCAATCACCGCACAGAACATAATGCTGAATGTGGCCTCAGGTGGGGGTGCAAGGGCCCTTTATGGTTGGGTGCTCTTATCCCAGGCAAAGCTGCATATTGTAACATGGATGGCCCAACGTTGCTTCTCATTTTCAGGTAATACCAGCTGACACTATTGACGCCCTATTTGCTGTGTGTCAGAGTGGCTCTTTTGATAAACTTGAAGCTGTGGTGAAGGTAAAGTTACTGAACATCGTACTTCGTTTTTCATTCTAACTGGGTCTAGATCTAACTGGGATGGGGACATGTGTTACAGGATTTAATAAATGAGGGACATGCGGCAACTCAGCTGGTCAATCAACTTCATGATGCCGTTGTGGAAAAAGATGATCTTTCTGATAAGCAGAAGTCAGTCATAACTGAAAGGCTTGCTGTGAGTACTTTTGCGTCTTGAGTAATATTGAATGATGGACATATTGGACTTACGCTTTTTTTTTTTTCAGGAAGTGGATAAGTGCTTAGCTGATGGTGCTGATGAACACTTGCAGCTCATCAGCCTCTGTGCTACTGTGATGCAGCAGCTGACCCAGAATTGTTAACATTTGTTTAAATAAAGTTACCAGTACACGTTTATAAAGTGAATATACAATTTATTAAACATTCAAACTTCATTAAGACATGTGCAATATGGCAATTTTACTGGGGGTTAAACCCTACTAAGATATGATTGCTTTGCTGGGGTTTAGCAACAGGGTCCAGTTCACACTTAGCACTAATTAAATACTTTATTGAATAAATACCAAAACAAAAATGCATTCAAATGCTTTCTAGAAAAAAAAGTCAAGTCAATTTTAAGGGCCTTTCTATTGAGGCTAATGACAAATACAATAAAGGCAGATATGCTAGTTTAACATAATTGGCTGATTTTATACAGCACTTATATCTTTTTAGTCCACAAGTATATTATTAAATGATAGAGAACATCTAATACAACCATTTCTACATAACTAGGAAATAAATTTCTAAGAAAGAAAGATTTTACAGACCCCATCTTTTATACCCGACCCCAACAGTCTAACTCTAGAGGTAAGCCAATGACTTTCCTCGCAAGAGCTCACGACTAAAGTCGCTTTGCTATCAAAATCTGTATTACTGATCCGTAATGAACATTGAGACAAGATTCAAATATTCCCAAAGAAAGAAGCACAATGCACGTTGTGATCGCCTATTCAGCAACAGCGAGCACTGCATTCAAAAACTATCTCATCCCAGGAATTAGATAAGGTCAGCCACATTCATTGGCATTTCCTCCACTGTAGTATTGTAGAAAGTCTCAATGTCACGAAGAATCCTCTTGTCTTCTTCAGTAACAAAGTTTATAGCCACACCTTTCCTCCCAAATCGACCCCCTCTGCCAATTCTGTGTAAGAAAGGAAAAAAAATCAGGAATTAGGATGTCACCTATTGTATTACAGCACTACTGAGCATGATGATCCACTTGTTAACCATCAGCTGCTGTTTAACTTATCAAGGTTACAGTTCGTGCTTCTAATTGGAGCACTAGCTGCCGCTAATCAATATCTAGAGAAAAGAATCTTCCTTTGCAGTTAGTGCCAAAAGGATTCAACAAAGGCTTGTATGGCTGCAAAATGAGGTTTGTCCGGATGTCTTGCCTTGAGCATCATTACTTTTAAAGCAGATGACAGTGCAGTGTTTGGGGTAACGAAATTATAAAGCCCATACCAAACTGGGCCAGCCAAGAGCAGATGTCAGCCTGGGACAGATGTAAACACCAGGGATAAAACAAAGTTATGTAATCCGTTTCGACGCACTCCTGGAACAGTAAACTGCAAATACAAATGCTACAGAAGGTTAACTATTCTCTTTCTAAGACTTCCTTCTTCCAGTGGGAAAACGAATTTGGTATGGAAACCCAAACTTATCACTGCTTTTTTGCTCAGTTTTCACACGTTTTGCCACAAAATTTACTCAACGTGTCACTCCTCCGAAACTTTCTATCCTCCTGGAAGACACCAGACAATACAAACCAACTAACTAACATATATTGCCTTGGCTGGAACAACTTAAAATATCAAATAATCGTGACAAAGAAAAACAAATATAAATACCGACTCGCTCTTTATTCAAACAGTGTGCTGTTTCGCTTATGATTCCACGTCCTAAATTGCGTCAACGCCGTTTCTGAGTGCCATCTCGTCATCAACTGCTGCTATCGACTCCTGTATTTTTTAAAAAGTCTTTTTTTACATCATATAACAAAGTACAATTCAATTTATTTAGGGATAAAGCCACTACAACTAACCAGGGTCTGCTCAAATTGCTACCAGACGACACCAAGAAACTCCGTCTTCACCAAGAAAACACTTGTACACAAATCACTAAGCTCAAACATAAGCTAAGACCAACAAATCTAAAAACAACCTGATTTCTGTTATCACAGTCCACAATTTGGTTAACATTTACAGCCGTTTTCCCACTGTGTGCATGAACCGGTCTTCCCAAGTACAATTACATCTTTCCACACAAACTACTGTTACCGTGTATTTTAATTCCCTCCTTTGAGATAACCTTTTCGACAAGGTAAGAAAGCAGTAGGTGAATTTCATTTTACCAACACATTAATGATCAAAATAGCATTTACTCACCTGTGAATATAGTTTTCACGATTGGTAGGAAGATCATAGTTTATAACTAATGACACTTGTTGCACATCAATTCCACGAGCCTGAGAGAGATTGGACAGATTATCTCAAATCCTAAATTACAGAAATTCCTACGTAATTAATGTAGGCCACGTGCTAGTAGCAAGCTATATGCTGAAGGATATAGCCACTGTGGAGTGTGGTCTTCTATTTTATTCTCCCAAACAGTTGAAGCTGGCAAAGGTTTTATTGAAAAACCTCCCCCAAATTAACTTTTGGTAGATTTAAAGCAAGCAATGATTTAAAGCAATTTACCAACAAGTCAGTAGTGATCAGAACACGGCTTGATCCCGATCGAAATTCTCTCATGATAACATCTCTTTCCTTCTGGTCCATGTCACCATGCTGCAAATTAAAAGATCTTAATTCAAGATTCAGCCAACTCAATACATTAAATTTTATACATATGTATGAGACCAAGCGTCCCTGGCTGCTACAGTTGTCAAGCAGACAGGTATAGTTAAGAAACAACTTTATTTTAAGCAGGGGGAACGACAACACAGCACTCACAGCTGTATTGTAGTCTAAATCCTGCTTCAACAAAAAATATAGGCATTTTCCCCCCATTATTGCTAGGCAATAGCTCTCTTACCAAAGCAGAAACTGTGAAGTCCCTGGCGTGCATTTTCTCTGTAAGCCAGTCTACCTTGCGTCTTGTATTGAGAAAAATGACAGCCTGTGTAATTGTCAATGTCTCATACAAGTCACAAAGCGTATCCAGCTTCCACTCCTAGAGCAAAAGTTGTAATTAATTGATTTGTCACCTTGCTTTTTAAATTTTTTTTTACATTTTATTATACCAACATAAGATATACAATTACAAAGATGTTCATGTTTGGGTTTCGGTCTTACAGTGGTCCAGCACCCACCCCTCCACCAGAGCCCATTTCCCACCATGTCCCCAATTCCCTCCCTCCTCCCCTAGCCTGCCTTTAGTCAGAATTTAGTTAAGACATATTGCACCAGATCTTTTGACAAAGGACACTGGACATTAAGAAAGAGGTCCACCCCAGTCTCTACAATCTAGTGCAGTTACTCTTCTTCTTGTGTGTACTCTGCTAGCATTATTGCAAAAACCAAGATGTGCTCTTAGAGTCTGCAATTTTAGCACAGTGCTTATACAAGAAGGTGGGGGGGGAAATTCTTGTTACGTTCTGATGCTTAGTGATTAAGGAAATTACCTCTCTCTCGACATTAATATAAAATTGTTTGATTCCTTCAAGGGTTAACTCTTCCTTTTTCACGAGGATTCGAATGGGATCTCTCATAAATTTTTTGGTCACTTCCAACACATCAGTTGGCATTGTGGCAGAAAGCAACACAACCTTAAAGAGAAAATTATTCATTATACAAGTAGTTACCACAACTTTCACAAGAATACTCAAGAGTTATGTTTGAGGCCAGCTCGTCTCTATCTCACAACAGAATTGTACTAGATAGAGATAGTATGCATCAATTACTTTAAGCAGGGGGAACGACAATAGAACACTTCAGTTGTATTGTAACAGTTCCTGCATTTACTTGAACTCCTAATTAGAGTTGAAAACTCACCTGAATACTTGTATTTAATTTTTGGAAAATCTCATAGATTTGATCCTTAAATCCCCGGCTTAACATCTCATCTGCTTCATCCAAAACAAACATTTTGATCCATTTTGGAGCTGTTAAAAAAAAGCCACACTATTATCTTTTCAGATTTCAAGAAATGCCGTAACAGCACAAAATTTTAGTGTTCATACTTACAAAAGATATCTTCTGTTTAACATATCAAACACTCGCCCAGGTGTACCAACAACAATATGTGGTGCTTCAGCCTGGAGTTTTTGCATTTCATTTCGAACATTGGTTCCACCAATGCATGCATGACAAGTTGCTCCCATATAATCTCCAAGTGCGAGAATGACCTTTTGGATCTGAAAGTCAAAAGTCTTAATTACTGTTCAGCAGAACTACAGGCTCAGTGACTAACTTCAGAAGCGTACTGAGTATCTGGTCTGCAAATGCATGCACAACAAGAAACTATTCCGCATTTAAAATGCAGACTTATCTGCTTCAAAATAAAATTCCCTTAATATGACTTTCTTTATACTTATTTCTTCATACTCATTGCGCTATGTCAATAGTGGAATCCTTATGGTCCACATTAACAGTTAATGGGGGCGGCGGGAAAAAGTTCCTACCAAATTTCCAGTGTCAATGAAGGTGTAAATAGTTCAACAAGCTGCAGTTAGGAAAGGTTTCTTTCCCTCAACATATGGTGCCTTTTAATCTTGCTTTAGCGCCTACAGCTTTACCAAGGCTTACTTCAAAGCCAATATAGCAATGAGCTTTGAAAACATAGCATGCAACAGATGCATCACAAACTACTGAGACAGTCAAGTAACATGTCACTGCAGTTTTCATGTTGCACAACTGCATTGGAACTTAAAAATGGGAACATATCTAGTCCACCCTGAACAGAAAACTTCGAATTTTTTTCCATCTATTTAACCCTGCAAACCCTACCTGCACACCCAGTTCCTAACTTCAAACATCAACTCCCTGCATGCATGGACAGATAAAAGAGCTTGGTAGGGACCAATTTATACTGTTTTCAATTCTTCACAGTTGTGAAACCTGAAACCTATGCAACACGCAAGCAGTTTTTTTTCAACTACACTATCAATACCTGTTGAGCCAGTTCTCTGGTGGGGGCCAATACTAGTGCTTGGGTCTCCTTGAACTCAATCTCCAACTGTTGCAGGATGGAAATAGCAAATGTGGCTGTCTTGCCAGTACCTGACTGAGCTTGAGCAATCACATCATACCCTAAAAAAAAGTAGGATACACATTTACCGATCCCACATCAAACCGTCACTTCTAGTTCACACCATGTATTCCATTTTGGAACATGAACCATGCCCCAATAATCAAGTGATCAGCATGAGTATTCTCTTCATTTCAGATCAGTCCCGAAAGATGATTGCCATCATTTCACTTTAAGGAATACAAACAGGTGCCAGTCCCCAGTTCCCCTTCTTAATGGGCCAGGTCTGTGCACAACACCTTTAAGAAAGCTCCGAGTTTCCTTTACCTTTAATACAAGGAATAATAGCTCTCTGCTGAATAGCTGAAGGCTTCTCAAAACCATAAGCGTAGATGCCCCGGAGAAGAGACTCCTTTAAATTCATATCATCAAAGTTATCAACAATCTCATTCCAGTTGCTCTGTAAGGTCGAAACAACAAAAATGAAATTCCAGCGTGGGACGAACAGCACTCCCTTGCCCAGGGATCCAAACCCACGCACGCGTCTTACCTCGATGACACCATCGGGGTCCATTCCCTCTGGGCCGCCATGTTCTCTGCCGGCAACAAGACAGAGTTAGAACCATCTCCTTCCCCCGGGCCCTCGCGCAGGCACACCCCGGCCACGCCGCGCCCTACACTTCCGCCAACCGCCGCGGAAGCGGGTGCCGGGCGCCCCGAAAGGCACCACACGGTGACCCCGCCCTTCCCCCGCCGCCCCGAGCGCTGTCTCGCGAGAGCGCCCCGCGCCGAGCTCCGCCCCTTACACTGCGCAAGCCGCGGTGATTGACGCGGGCCGAGCGGCCTGCCCAGGGCTCCGCCAACGGTTTGCCGGGGCCCCGTTGCCGGCTAGGCCCCTCCATCCTCAGGCAGGCGCTAATGGGCGCGGCGTCCCCCCCGACCTCCATCTCCAGCCCGTGCCCACCGGCTGCCTCAGGCTCAGGCTCGGCACCTCAGGCGGGCTGCGCCACTGTGGGGTGCCGTAGAGAGCGGGCGCCCCTTCGTCAAGGAAGACGCGCCCCCACCCGCTTCCAGACCCTTATCTGATCGCCCAGCACCGCGGGGGGGGGGGGCCCTCCTTTTCCCTCATGGAAGGTTCTCGCGAAGGACACGGGCGTGGGGCCTCAAGAAACAACAGACGAGCCCACAAGCTCGCTGCTTCTCCTCAGCGGCGACGCTGCCCTCAGTGCCACACCACCTCCCCAGAGCAGAACGACCCCGCGGAAGCCCCCCCGTACCTGTTATAACCAGCGGAGCCACCAGACATGATCCGCAGAGCCGCTCAGCGCCCGACTGAAAAGACAGCCGCACCGCGCCGCCCGTTTTTTATAGGCTCGCGGCCGGGACCCGTTTCCCGCGGAGGAATATCCACCACGCTCTTAGGTCGGCCCCCTCAAATTGCCGCCCGGTGGTCGTTCCTCGAGAACGAATCCTAAAGAAGTCGAAGCGGGGGTAAAAAAATCCTGCTACGGGTGGTTCTTTTGTCGATGTTGGAGGGGCTGGAGACCCTCCCGCGCCTAAAGGAAGTGTGGGACTCTTTACTCTGCGGCGGAGGAATATTGCAGCAAGCGACATCTCTCGCTGCGCTCCCCCCCCCGCCCCCGCTGCTCCTACGGGGTTTCCGCGTCCCTGCGCAGAGGCGGCCCGGGCTGCCGGGGCTGCGCGGGTCGTCCGGGGAGGCGGGAGCTGTGGCGTGGAGGCGCTCGGGGCGGCCTCCCGGGTTCCCCGCGGACCAGGGGTTCGAGCTCGCTGTTCGCCAGCCGGAGCTGGGACGGAAGTGACAGTCCCCGCGTCCAGAGCGGCGGGGAGCTCCGTGTGTGTCGGAGCCGCTTGACCTTTTAGTGCCAGCCTTCAACATCCTGCCAGCGCCCGGAGTGTGGCGCCCCGGTCAGAGAAGATGTCGGCCGTGCGCCTGCGTCCGCAGTGCATCTCTCAGTGCAAGCCAGACCTTAGTAGCGTCTGTTGCAAAGAGTCTAGCAACAGCCAACTCGATGCGCAACACCCCTTGGGTCTACGATTTTGTTGCTCCCCCCCTTTAGTAATGCCGAGGGGTGGAGAGGAAGCACGGCGGGAAGCGCTTGCTCCTCGCACATGCTCTGCCCATGAGTCCCCCCAGCCCTTGCAAAGGAGGGATCCCTGAGCACCACGGGGTGTGGCAAAAAAAAAAAAAAAAAAAAAAGGAAATGATTGAAAACTTTTGCAAGTGGATAACGAACTCTAGGGGAGTAAATTTCCATGTGCTGCAGGAATAAAAATGGATGCCTTTGGGCAGATAGATTCCATGCCGCTTTGGGACTACATAAGTATTGATTCTGGCCTATGTTGGTCTTTTTTTCTTTTTTTAAATTCCGAAACACTGCAGTGTGGGGTCGGCAGCACCGCCTGGAGCCTGGCACATTATAGCTTTATCTTCCCCAGCCCCCTGGGAGTGACCTTCAGCACTGCAGTGCGTGCCTCCCAACAGAAAAAAAAAGCACGGGGTTTTATTGCCCGTGTGAAAAGAACGCTAATGTATTGAAATGTAGAGCTCTTGGACAAACCTTGCAGCTTAAATAAATAGCACGGTTCTAGAAGATGCTGGGTCCTTAATAAAAACAAAGGAAAACCTGCTGACCCCAAATTGATCCCCTCAGGGCATGTGGTCCCTTGGGCATCCCCTGGAGTAATCCCTGAGCCTCATCACGTGTGGCTCAACATCCCAGTCCCCAAAACAATGCTACAAGACCGAGAAGAGCAACGTTTTATCCTTAACTCAGAAGACCAATCGAAAAGTTTGGGAACTGGAAAAGCCGCCCCTTGATTTATTCTATACCGCGGTTGCAATGTTTAGTTCTAAAACCACAATCCCTTCCTGCAAAAGCGTTTGTTTATTTGAAAACAGTTCATTTTGTCAGAAACTGTGACGCAGAAAGTCAAGCTGACAGAGTGGGCTTGGTCGGCAGGATAGTAATGCTGCTTCTACCTGTCAATGTTCAAATCCAGACTTGAGGAAACGTTAGCTGGGAAGAGGGTTCAAAGATTCTTATGGTCTTATCCACAGTCTTATGCAAAACCTCTTAGCACCTAAAAAAAAAGTAAACTGAAGAAGATAATAAATCAGAAATGTGACCAACCATTTAGGTTTTTTTTTCTTTTTTGGTCACACCTGGCATTGCTCAGAGGTTACTACTGGCTCTGCACTCTGGTGCTTGGGGACCATATGGGATGCCCGGGATGGAACTTGGACTGGCAGCGCAAAGCAAATGCTCTACCTAGCACCTTGCTAGCTCTACCTTGCTATCGCTCTGGCCCCATTTAGAGTCTTCAAGGGTGAAAGCAATTAGGCATAGGGTGAAATCAATCTGCAATTAACAGTAGTGTTTTCTATAAATTGAACACTGCTGCTGCTGGATGCTGTGGAAGATTTAAAAAAAAAACACTCAAGAGGAAAATGCTCAACTAAATTCTTGCTTAGGTCAGCATTGCTAGAGGTTTCAAGGTAAGAAAACTCCGTAATGCAAAATTCAGTAAATATCTGGAGACCAATTCAGATCCACATGTCTTCCACCTATTGTGTACTTTAATAAAATATTGTGGGGCCAGAGCAATAGTTCAGCGGGGAGGGTGTTTGCCTTTGCACGCAGCCGACCTGGGTTCGATTCCCGCACAGATCCCCGGCATCCCATATGGTCCCCAAGCACCACCAGGAGTAATTCCTGAGTGCAGAACCAGGAGTAACCCCTGAGCATTGTTGGTGTGACCAAAAAAAATCATATATATATATGTGTGTATATATATATATATATGATTTTTTTGGTATATATATATATATATATATATATACTGTCTATTGTTCTATTGAATTGCATGTGTTTACTAAATAGTAACACACAATTATTAACATGCAAAATTATTAACATGCATTATTAACATGCAAAATATATATATGGTGTCTATTCTATTGAATTGCATGTGTTTACTAAATAGTATTAACATGCAAAATATGTGCAAACTTATTACTAAACTCCTATGTAGTGACATTAAACACACTTACATTGGAGATTAACTTTTCTACGTGAAAATATAATTAGACTTCCTTCTGAATGTCAACTGAAAATACTTCTTTGCTAATCTGTAGATTGAGACCATTTATAGGCCGGAAATTATGCTAATAATAGTCTTGGGGGCCAGAGAATAGTAAGGCTCTTTTTTGGGTCACACCCGCAATGCTCAGGGGTTGCTCCTGGCTCTGCACTCAGGAATCACTCCCTGGTGGTGCTCAGGGGCCATATGGGATGCCGGGATTGAACCCAGGCCAGCTGTGTGCAAGGCAAATGCCCTACCCTCTGTGCTATCCCTCCGGCCCCGTCTTTTTTTATGGTTTTTGGGGGCACACCTGGCAATGCTCAGTGCTTGCTACCTGCTTTGTGATCAAGGATCACTCTTGGCAGTGCTGGGGGCATATGCAATGCCAAGGTTAGAACCCAGGTTGGCCACAGGCAAGTCAAACACATTACCTGCTCTACTATCTCTCTAGTCTAAGGGACTTGTCTCTTTTTTCCTTTTATAGCGCTGTCATTTGCCATATGTTCATAAATGGCAACATTTGTCAGTTGTTCATAAATGATCCAACACAATGCCCTTCTCTTAATCAATGTCACCAAATTCCTACCCACCACCCCAGCCTGCTCCCCCTGTAGGCACAATCAAATTTACTTCATGTTGGGGCCAGAGTCATAGTCCAGAGGGGGCATTTGCATTGCATGTGGCTGACCTGGTTTCGATCCCCGACATCCCATATGGTCCCCTGAGCACCACTTGATCACTTGATCACTAAAATCCCATTATTCATCGATTTGCTTGAGCGGGTGCCAGTAACATTTCCATTGGACCCTATGATGTGCCAATGTAGCCCAATGGCATCTGGTTGATTCAGGAATATCAAGAGCCTCAAACCGCTTTCTTCAGGATCTTGACAAGGAAGTCTGACCATTTTGTAGGTGGGTGGCCACGTGATCTTTTGACATCCCTTGGGATCCAGTCGGTAACAGCTCTAGATCAGCGGTAGTCTCCAAATCGCATTACGTGTCCAGCCCATCTGATTTTTGATGCCTTGGCAAATGAGACAGCATCCCTGATTCTGGAATAGCGACGGAGGTCAGAACTCCAGATTCCTTCTCTCACTTTGAGTGAGGCGTGATATTCCAAGCATAGCTTTTTTTTTTTTTTTTTTTTGGGTCACACCCGGCAATGCTCAGGGTTTCCTCCTGGCTCTGCACTCAGGAATTACTCCCTGGCGGTGCTCGGGGGACCATATGGGATGCCAGGGATTGAACCCGGGCCAGCAAGGGCCGGCTGCGTGCAAGGCAAACGCCCTACCTGCTGGGCTATCACTCCGGCCCCCCTTTTTTTTTTTGCCAAGCATAGCTCTTTTCGATTCCTCTCTGGGAGACCCAAATAGCATTCTCATCCTGCTCTTCGTAGGGCCCAGGTCTCAGAGCCGTATGTTAACGCAGGGAGAATGGTGGAGTCAAAGAGGTGAGCCCGGAGCTGGAGGTTCTTTGTCCTTTTTAGCTATTTCTTCGATGCTTTTGATGGCACTCCATGCTGCTCTCTTTCTCCTGCACAGCTCAGGTTTTAGGCCGTTCATTATGTTGACTTCTCGACCTAGGTACACATAACTGCTGCATTCAGAGATGTTTGTTCCATTGAAAGTGAGTGGGGCCTCAGGAGCTAGTTCATTTTTCATAAACATAGTTTTCTTCAGATTCAGCTGTAGACCTATCTTTCCACATTCTCGGTCAAAGTCAGCTAGCCTTTGTGCCGCTTGGCTAATGTTTGGTGTTATTAGAATGATGTCATCAGCGAAGCAGAGGTGGTGTAGTTGCCGACCATCTATCTTCACTCCCATTCCTTCCCATTCTAATTGTCGCATGATGTTCTCGAGGGTGGTGCTGAAGAGTTTTGGTGAAATGGTATCACCCTGTAGAACCTCTCTTTTGACATCAAGCACCACCAGGAGTAATTCCTGAGTGTAGAGCCAGGAGTAACCCCTGAGCATTGCTGTGTGTGACCCAAAAAAAACAAACAAAGCAAAAAACTTACTTCATGTTGTTTGTTGCAACACAAAGGTAAATGGAATTATCAAATGATTTTCAGTTAGAGTTGATCTGTGATAATTGTTCCATCTCACAATGATGTTACTAAAGTCATTGAGGATCTACTTTGCTGGTTAGTGTTAGTTGAGTCTCTGTGTTATTTTTTAGGTTCATTGAGCTTGGTGGGCTTCTGTGCAACTGTCCTACCAGATTTACTGTGATCCTAGAGGGTTGACAGTACTATGAACTCTGGGTTCAATTCATGACACTCATAACATTATCACCTGGGTTGGTAGAAGCCCTTGAGAATTAATAAATGTGATCCCAAATCAACAAATACAAATTTACCTTTTTAATTTTTTTCTTCAAATACAAATTTAAGAAGGGGGTTTCCTAGGGCTGGAGTAATAGTACAGTAGGTAGGGTGTTTGCCTTGCAAACGGCTGACCTGGGTTCAATCCTCAGCATCCCAAATGGTCCCCGAGCACCGCCAGGAGTAATTCCTGATTGTAGAGCCAGGAGTAACCCCTGAGCATTGCCGGGTGTGACCCAAAAAGCAACGAAGGAAGGAGGATTTTCTCATTCGAAATTCTGTTATGCTGGGGATGGAGAGATAACACAGAGAGTGGGATGCTTGCCTTGGGTTTAATCTTGGGCATGCCAGAGTCTCCTGAGCACCACCAGGAGTAATGCCTGAGAGTCGAACCAGGAGTAACCCTGAGCATCGCCAGAGGGGTAACCCAAAAACAAAAACAGAAACAAACCAAAAAATGAAATTTTCTATGCTTTTCTGGCAGGGGTGGGGCGCTGTGGAGTGATAGTAGAGAGGCAGGGAGTTTGCTTTGCATGTGACTAGCCAAGGTTCAATCCCCAGCACTCCATAATGCGATCTACTTTCATTTCTGGAAAGATGGATACACACATTCCCCCTCTTTCTCCTGCTAAATACAACTTTATTTCTTTCTTAAAGAGCCGCCAGCATCACTGGGTATTGTCCCAAAACCAAATGAAAACAGAACACACAGCGCACGATTTGTATGTAGATATGTGTATGTACATATTTGTACATAAGTGTACAAAGCTTTGTTTTTTCTTTAGGTTTTTGGGTCACACCCACTGATGCTCAGAGCTTACTCTTGGCTCTGCATTCAGGGATCACCCCCTAGGTTTTATTCCTGAGAAACTCATTACCAGGGCCCTTCCTGTCTGACAGATTTACAGATTTAAAAAAAAATCTATTTGCATTTACTTAGCTCCAAAAAAAAAAAAAAAAATAGGGGTTTTTGGCTACATGCTTTTATTTTTGCTTCTGGGTCATACTTAGCTCAGGGGGCTACTCCTGCCTCTATGCTCAGGAATTAGTCATGGTGGTGCTCACAGATGCCAGAGATGGAACCTGGGTCAGGCAAGGCAAGTACCATAACCACTGTACTGTATCTCCAGCCCCGTTTTTGGCTACTTTTTAAAATGCTGATTAAAATCATCAATAAACTGTCAAGATAGCATGTGCCAATAAGCTCCATTGAAACCATCTTCGCTCCCGGCTGTGCCGAGACGGCTAGAGACCCTCCCACCTTCCGCTGCTTCATACTGCTGCCATCACACCTCTACACCACCAGCATTGGCATGTGTGCAGCTGTATCTGTAGCAAGTGTAATTCTTGGATTGCAAGTCGAGCATATGAACTTGTCGCTTGGAAAGGCCATATTTTATTTCATTCACTTCTTAAAAAATTGAGCTTTACAATATGGCATAGGTCTCAGGGGTGAATGACTTTATAATCTTTTTGATAAGCACTCATATATGTTGTACAAAATGCAACAGAACAAAAGGATGAAAAGTGAAAAGGTGGGCCAGAGCGATAGTCCAGCGGGTAGCGTGTTTGCCTTGCATGCGGCCAAGCTGGCTTCGATCCCCGGCATCCCATATGGTCCCCAGAGCACTGCCATGAGTAATTCCTGAGTGCAGAGCCAGGCGTAACCCCTGAGCATTGTTGGGTGCGACCATTCAAAGAAAAAAGTGAAAAGGAGTCTTCTTTATACCCCTTTTCTCCAAATCCTTTTCTGATTGGTAACTATTGTGACTCATTGTATTTAGTGGCTAAATAACATGCATGTATCACTTGTATCACTTGTCTTCCTGTTGCTCATAGATTTGCCTGAGCAGGCACCAGTAACATCTCCATATGTCCTGTCCCAAGCTAAGTTTCGCCATGTGTGCTCCAACAACAATCTCACCACCAGTGTCAACTTTCCTCCACCCATGTCCCTGGATTCCCTCCTGCCCCGCTGCCTGCCTTCTCGACAGGCCCATTTTAAAGCTTGGGTATGCTTAGAAACTGGATTTTATAAATAAATCAAATACAAGAGGACAAAGATGTGGAGAGAAGTCAGATGGCTGGTACCCTTGAGCTCTACATGGTGGTAAAACCAGGTCTGGGTATTTCTCTTGCCCCATATCTCCTGGTTGGAACTGAAGAAACAGAAAAAAACGGAAGCATCCCAAATCAGGCCACAAACTCTCAGTTACAGGGGTGGGGGCAGGATGTGGAATCAGAGCTTTGCTCTCTAACCAAATAGGAGCATCCTTTTAGCCAAACACACTAAAAGGCTTGGACCCATAGTACAACAGATAGGGCATCTTGCACGAGGCCAATATGCCTCATCCCAGACACCCCATTTGGTCCCTGGTCCATAAACTAGCACTGTTAGGAATAAGATTGAGTACTGTTTGTTAGGTGGGGCCAAAAATTAAACAAACTCTAATAGTCACGTTGTCCTCCAGCCAAACCCACAGAATAAACTGCTCCCACCCAGCAGGAACCTAGTGGGCGGGGAAGCTCTGATTCCACCCCAAAGAGGTTTCCCTTTGCTCAGATCATGGTGTTAGAGGAGGGAGACAGGTGAAGCTTGGAGCCTAAAGGAGACCCTCTGGCCCCCTTCCCTCCCCTCCCACCCCCATTTCAGAAGATCAGAAGGTCCGGACTCTCCTCCATCCCCTGGCCTTAGTGAGGTCACCAGACTGTCACTAGAGGCTGAGTGGAGCTGGAACTCCCCTTCTCAGCAGTAACAAAGAACTTTAGGAAGACCCAGTAAAGCCACTAACAGAGAAACCTGGACGCTCCAGCAACTGAGAGCAGGATCAGAGAAAGCCCTGCAACAAAAGATTTAAATCAGATCTAATAAACATGTGAAAAGAAAACCTTTTCTCCAACCAGGAGAGAAATGCAAATCAAAACCACTGGGAGACATCACTTAACACTCTTTAGGATGGGCCATTATCAAAACAAAGTGAAAAACTTCAAAGAAAATAACAAGTGTTGACAAGGTGTGAATAAATTGAAACCCTTTCACATTGCCAGGCACTGAAAAATAGCAGGCAATCAGCCCTTCCAAAAGTGGAACACTGGGGGGACCCAAGAAATAGTCCAGCGGGTAAGGCGCTTGAATTGCACATGGCTGACATAGTCCCCCTTCCACTGCCCTCAGGAATGACTCCTGACTACAGAGTCAGGAAAAGTGGATATAATCTTGGCAAAGGTGCCTCATACACATTTTTAGTGGTGGTGCTCCTTTAGCAGGAGGGCTCACAGCTTTTAGTTGTATTCACACACTGTCTGTGATGTGGCCACAATCACCTGTGGCACCAAAGGCCGAGAGAGCTGCCAGGATTGTGCTTGGCACAGGTGATGGCACTAGGGATTATACTCACTGCCTACCCTTACAAGGAAGGGGAAGCCGTAGTAACCTCTGGGCTAGCCCCTCCCCACCCCAGAAAAACCGTTTTATTCACATTTTTATTTATTTATTTATTTTTTTTTTGCTTTTTTGGGTCACACCCGGCAATGCTCAGGGGTCTCTCCTGGCTCTGCACTCAGGAATTACGTCCTGGCGGTGCTCAGGGGACCATATGGGATACTGGGGATCGAACCCAGGCCGGCATGGGCGGCCGCGCGCAAGGCAAACGCCCTACCCGCTGGGCTATCGCTCCAGCCCCGAACATTTTTATTCTTTTGCCCTGTGCCCAGAGTGATGGCACTCCAAATGTTTTAAATGAGTAACCAAACTGATGAACAGAAACTTGACCTTCAGCCTTTAGAGCTATTCCCTTGCTCATTAAGAGCCTGTCTTTCTCCTTTGGACTTTAGATCTTCCATTTATTTTTTGAAACGATGGTTTAGATAAGGGTCCTTAAAACAAGGCTATTGCAAACTGTCAACTTTAAAACAAATGTCAGTTCTATTGGTGCTCTTCTTAATGGTATCTTTTTATTGCATAGTCAATGATTTAAAAACAATAAAACACCTTTAAGAAAATAACCTTTCTCCTCTCCCTGCTGCAATAAGGAGAAAAGCTCCATGTGAAAGAACATTTTCTTCTGTTCTCTTCTTTATGAACTATTTTACTGTTGTTACTTTGGCTAACTTTGTTTTTGGGTCACACCCTACAATGCTCAGGGCTGACTCCTGGCTCTGCACTCAAGGAAGTCCTGGAGGAGCTCAGGGGACCAACAGCTGAAGCCCGTAGGGCCCCATGAGCAGCTTATGTGAGACGGAGAAAAGTCGGTCACTTTCTCCTTATCCACCTCTACCACCCCAGGACGTATTGGGCAGGCTAGGACTGATAAAATCTTGGGATGAGCCTCTGCACTGCACAGGCCAGAGCCCGGACAGCCCCATTACGTGGCATTCAAGCCACACCTGATGTCCCCTTATTCTTCTTGGTACAGGACTTGATCCCCACCACCCGATTTCTCAGGAAGCCACAGACTCCACTGAAGCGAAGAATTGCTCTTTGCAGAAAAGAAAGTCAACCCTAGGCCTTACCCAGACCTTCCAGGAATTTCAGGAGTGAACAAGCAGTGAAGTAAAAACAGATTTTATTTGGAGGTTCTTAGGAAGGGGAAGGAGAAAGAATAATGCACTCAAGAGAGAACACCGGCTTGTCCAAAGGCAGAGTCCAGTCCACATCTCAAGGGGGAGATGCGGGTGACACATGTTCTCAGGCACCACATGTACCTCGGTCATGTGGGCACAAGCAGTACCTGGGCTCAGCCAGCATAAGTGCTCACGTCCTTTGTTGAAGGTGGCTTTTATAGAGTTTTTCACAAACCACCCCGCATGCCAAACTGTGAAAGGGGATCAGCTTGGTTCAGCGGAGAACAGAGCCTCGCAAGAAGCCAGAGGAACCCCCACACCATGAGGGCCACCATTTTCAACATTTGGACTCTACAGCTCGTCAGAACTCCACCCAGCAGAATTGCTGATCACAGCCCTGCTCGTCAGAGTCCCACCCTACAGCTGTGGGATACCTATTTCAAGCCCAGGCATACCTATTTCAGATATGCCTGATCCAGAGACTCAGAGATGCGGCGCCTCAGGGCTATTGGCTTCATTACCTCCTAGTGATGTAGGTGGGTCCCATGAGAGGCTTATGTGAGGTGGGAAGGGAGAGAGATGGTCGCTTTTCTCCAGCCGCCTCTGCCACCTGGGACCTGCTGGGCAGACTAAGGACTGATAAAGTCTTTGACGAGCCCCTGCACGGCGCGGGCCTGAGCCTCCACCAGTCCCACGAGGTGGCCATCAAGACAGACCTGAAGTTAGCTTAATCTCTAGGCACAGGAGTTGATCCCCACCACCCGAGATTTTCTCGGGAGCCACGGACTCAGGTTGGAGCGAGGAATTGCTCTTTGCAGGAAAGGAAAGTCAGTCCTAGGCCTTACCCAGGTTTTTCTCAGGGTTCTTGTCTTCCTCGCAGAAAAAGAAATTTTTCGGGAGTCAATGAGTGTTGGAGGACAGGTTTAGCTAATCTGGGAGCTTTGTTGCTTTGCCCACTCCCAGCTTAATCTATTTAGCCAAAGTTCATTCTAATGAGACCTCTCTTCTATGTAAACACTGCTAGAGGGTGTGGCAGTTACAGAAGTCACCTTGATTGAATAACTTCTGACTTATACATCTACTAAGACTTCTATGTTTTCTAGATTGGGCACAGCTCCTCTTTATACCCACTGCACCCAGCGTGGGACAGTTAGAATTTACCAGGAGACTACCACCCTGGCAACATTGAGACTATAGGAAGACTATAGGAAGGATTATAGTAGTTTGCTCTAAGCAGGCGAGAGTGACTCAACCCCCCCCCCCCTTTCAGTACATGAGAACAAGATTCTCAGAATCACCCTGGTGCAGAAAATAATAAGAAGGACCTTGTGGATACCATCTAGATTACATGAAGCTCATGAAATTAAGATGTATTACTTTATATCAGCCCTCTCTCTCTCTCTCTCTCTCTCTCCAGTGTTTTACATAAGAGATAATCTCCGGATTAGTCCTTAGTAATCTTTGTTTATACCTGCAATAGGGGTGTGGCACTGCCCTTCTACATTTGTTTAGGGTTCTTTGTTGAGACGACCTCCCTGGATTACTTTGGTGTATATAAGGGGACTGAATTGAGGCCCCTTCGGCCTTTGCTTTCGGCTTTTGGCTCTTGCAGCTTTTGGCTTTTGGCTTTTTGCTCTTTGGCCCTTTTGCTCCTTCTTCTGGGTAGGACTCCTCTTGGGTGAGACCCTCCTCTCTTTGGTGGGAGACTTAGGCTCTTTTGTATGGTCTAAGTTCAGACCAGAGCTAGAGTTTGTTCATTATATTGGATTGCTGTGGAAGAGCTTTTGTACTATTAAAAGCCTTTTTTGGAACTGCACCGACTTGTGAGTTTTCATCTGTTCCCCCAGCATCCTCAGAGGTAGAAGAGAACTTCTGTCCTGACACTGTCGGGGACCCCAGCGGCATCCCCAACAGATGAGCAATGAGCTTTTATAGATTTTATAAAGGAGTTTTTAGGACAGGGAAGGAGTAGAAAGAGAGAGAGAGAGAGAGAGTAATGCGCCTAAGGAAGAACATGGGCTGTTCCAGAAGTGGAGAGCGAGCCCAGACTGATTTCCAAAGGGGGCTTTTATTCCTTTGGGCTGGAATGCTCTGGAATCTTCTGCTGGGCCATCAAAGATTAGATGGGGGACTAAGGGCTGTGTAGAAGGAAGGTGGATCCAGCTTTCTAGGGTCCATTGTTGGTTAATGAATGGGTCCTATCAAGTCTTCATTCCTGGTTCCAAAAGGTGATAGCCTAATGGCTACAGTTCATTGCCATGAAGGAGGAGCTCCCTCCCCCCCCCCCACCCCCCCCCTTCTGCCTGCCTACATCACTTGGAATTCCATTGCCATGGGGCCCTTCTCTGTCAAGGTGCCACAGCTGCATCACAGCATGCCAGAATCAAACCCACACCAGTCACATGCTAGGCAAGCACCCGACCTCTGTACGCTCCATGGCCCCCACTAATGTTATTTGTAATGAATTTTGTATGAAGACTTAGCCTAAATTGAAGCTATGCCTGGTGCTCAGTGGGTGGTAGCTGTCCTTAGATTCAGTCCTTGCATCTGTGGCTGGGGTGTGATAAACATAGAAATGATTCAGCAGTATACAGACCTTATTTCTTTAGATTTTTTTTTAAATTTAGACATTTTCCAGTTATTCCAAATCCTTGAATTTCTTTTTTCTTTTGGGTCACATCCGGTGATGCTCAGGGATTGCTCCTGGCTCTGCACTCAGGAATCACACCTGGTGGTACTGGGGGGAACCACATGGGATGCTGAGGATTGAGCCCAGGTTGGCTATGTGCAAGGCAAAGCGCTCAGTATTTACATCTTAAAGAGAGTGATTTCCTTTTTCCCTTTTTTCTTTTTACTCTTTTATCTTTCTGTCTTTTATTGGCTTTTTGGGTCACATCCAGCTCAGGGTTTATTCCTGTGAGTACTGTGGGGAGTCATTTGGGATGCTGGGATCATCATGCAAGGCAAATGCCCTACCTGTTGTACCATCTCTCTGCCCCTGACGTGGTTGTTTCATCTTACTATCTTTGGGCTACTAAAGGACTGAGGACCAGGAGACCAAATCACATCTTATTTTTATTTTACTCCTGCCAGTAGCCCTCCCTGTCTGTCTGCCAGATTTACCAGATTTGTAAAGTCAATTTGCATTTCCTTTGCTTAGCTCTAGGAAAAAAATAGCCTTTTTACTTCATTTTTGGGGGTCTGTTTTTGGTTTACACC